>JAUPMG010286706.1:0-32128 GCA_031762675.1 Pachysandra terminalis | reverse complement strand
TTTAATAATTTTATGTTTGTGCAGCAAAAAACAAAGAGCGCCCATACAGTTGTTGGCTCTAGTGAATCCATGCCTAGGTAGCCGCCTTCGTCATGGGGTTATGTATTGGTGAGTCTGTTGTTATTTTGTGAAGACCAATTTCAATACCTTTTGACATCAAAACGTCGCAATCAAAAGTTACAGTCTTACTAAGTATTGAATCATTTTTATAGGACGGAGTATACCCGAGCGTACAAGAGTGGCCGAAAGGATGTTCCGAATGAACAATCGGTATGTCAACATTTCGTAATGTAACGCTTTTGTTTTTCATTTACGTAAATACTTTTTTTCAAATGCTGAATCGACTACGTTCTTGTTATTTCAGGCTCTTTCATTTGCAATTGATGAGTGGAATGCAATCCTCGATGAGGAGAAGAAGAAATATGTTGACATGTCCAACGAATAATGGGATACATATCGTAAGAAATCTTCACATCCCAGAAAGCCGAAGAAGGAGGTAATATTTCTTTTGTTTAAAAGTTCTAAATGCATGTAATTTTTCTACATTTTGGAAAGAACACACTGATTGTTCTTTTCATTATAATTACTCCGTACGTGTTGCTCGCCATCATGTTTCCAAAAGAATGTAGAAGATTTTACACCCGAACAAAGATACTATGTATCCAAGCTTGGATTTGGACGACTACTTTCTATTACAAAAGTCAACCTTAAACGGTATATGTGTGAGAGTATGGTGAAGGAGTTTGACACCAAGAAATGTGCCATAAAGATCAACGAGGTTGATATCATTGTCACACCTAGTTTGGTTGAGGAGTCGATGGGGTTATCTGCTAGTGGGGAGGACATACGACCAATTAGCGACAAACATGTCCTCCATCATATTCGCTCGTCTTACCATTCTTGTCACAAGGAATCTCCATTGCCATTTTAGAGGAACGACTCAGAAGTCATGCTGTGGATGAGGATTTCAAGAGAACCTTCATTTTGTTTAGCTTCGGTATCTTATTGTGTCCAACCACAAAACTAGTTGTGAGCCCTAAGCTATTCCATTCGGTAGCTAAACTTGAAGACATTGGCAAGTATAATTGGGCAAATTTTGTGTTGGACTGGCTAGTCAGCCAAATAGATTCTATGGGCTCCGAACGTCGATCCGTTGGTGGTTGCCTATTATTCATCCAGGTAAGATCTTAATTGCAAAAATTTATTGTTCTTTAAGTCATTTTTTCCTAATAAGTGAGAAGAACTAAGAGACATTTTTAAACATATTACATATCTTGTATGATTACATTACTAGTGGTAACACAATTGGAACAGACCAGACTAAAATTCGACTGAGCTAATAGTGAAGGAGAATGGTAATGACGAGTCAAGAAGAGAACATCATAAGGATCCAACTTGGCCCAATACCTTGTTGAACAAAATAGAGGTAACCATGCCATTTACTGATGCAGTTATACCGTATAGTTGGATTGTAATATCCCATATATTCTATTTCTTCAATTTGGTTTGTAAACTTAAATTCTGATTATTTACTACTTACCAAACTTCAGGTCATTGAGCAAACGATGAAGGTAATACTTGAATGGAACAGTTAATTGGTTTGTACACTTAATTTCGACTTAGTTACTTACTAACCAACTTTAGGTCCTTAAGCAATTGGCTAAGGCAGCACCAGAGTGGAAGATATTGATTCAAGATTAAAATGCATCGAAGATCAGATTTCGTATATTATGACTAAGATTGGGGTAATTATATTTGTCTCATGGTTTTTTCATATATTTCAACAATGTGTACTTTTATGTTCTAATTACCACTACATGGCCTAAGCTCAATCCATACTCTGAACTTATTGTAGGACATTGAAGCTCCGTCCAAAGGTCTCGAGGACAGCAATCCATTGGTAGATGAAAGCGAGGAGGATGTGGGACTCATTCTCAACTAATCATCCTTGCCAAGAAACTGCTGAATCTGAGCCAAGACATGACAGCGATGCAAGTCCGGCACTGGATCACGTTCAGTGTGATGCTAGTGGAGGCCCCCATGAGCCACCAATTGAAGCCGAAACAAGCCATGTTTGTCCGCGACTTCATGAGACTGTAAATGAAGAATTAGAGCCTGCAAGTCTGGCACTTGCTCAGGTTCAGTGTGATGCTATTGGAGGCACCTAGGAGCCAACAATTGAAGCTGAAACAAGCCATGTTAGTCTACGACTTCATGAGGCTATAAATGAAGAATTAGAGCATCCAAGTTCGACACTTGATCAGGTTCAGTGTGATCCTAGTGGGGGACCCCAGGAGTCACCAATTGAAGCCAAAACAAGTCGTGCTAGTTTGCTACTTCATCAGGGTGAAGCAATGCCAAATGAAGGAATAGATGCGAAAACCAGGCTTAAGAGTAAATGGTTAAAATCGCCATTTGTTACATACTCTGAAATTTCTTTGAAATTGAACAAAATAAAGGACGTGGGAGTGCAAAGGTACTAGCGTTTATCTTTTATAGCACCAACATTGACATAATGATTGTGATAACCTGTTATGGATTACTAAGATTTAGACACATTCATATAAGGGAAAGAACGTACTGTCATGGATGAGGATTCACTAGCAAGGGCTATACTGGAAGGAATGATATTGTATTTCAGCTATATTGTTGGTACCTTTTAAAAATGTTGACAACATTAATATCTGTCAAGGTATTGTCATATATGTAGTGACGTGTTGGTGGATTACAAATCATGCCAACTGATCCTTAGAGATTTTAAGACATTGTTACCAAGGAAGGTCATAATTGACAATGTAAGTACAAATCCCAACATTGTTATCTATCTTCTTCTCCAGAATTGATGTAAAATGTTTCATTTAAATAAATTCCTCTCTCGGTACATGTAGGTTATCTATTACTTCGCGATGAAGCTCATTCTGGACCAAGTGTCGAAGGAAGGGACTGTCAAAAAGCATTACTTCTCCGCCATATTAACGATGAGTGTCAGTTCTCACTAAAATTTCATATATTCAACAATTTAAATTATCATTCCTAAATTTGACGCTTCTCAACAGAATATGATTAATCTGGGTACATTTGGAGGGATTTATGCGCATTTGCCCCTTTAGGAGGAGAAGCACATGGGATATAATATAGCAAGTTGCAATTTGGTATGATATTACTTCCACGTTCATCAATTCCAGTTTCTTTAGACGGAGAGCATTTCGTCTGTTCCAAACAACTGTTTCATCAGCTGTTCCGTGCGCCGATTTTGTCCACGTGTCCAGCCTAATGAAACAGTTGTTACAGCCCGTTACCGTTAAGGGGTTTTAATAAAAAAAACTTAAATACCTAAAATGCCCTTATAGTTGTCCCTCCTTATTCACTTTCTCTCTCCATGCAGATATTCTTTCCAGTGTGACAAAACAAACACCGGTATGTTTGTGTATTCAACATGGAACTCTGTAGAATTGAAATATTAGACTCTATAGTCTCGGCGTATGCGAATGAAGGTATGTACGAGAGTTCAAGTGACCAGAGAGTTTTTATCGATGAATTGTTGGTATCGCTTGGTCAATTAAGTTGTCGATGTATGCTTAATTGGTAGACTAATATAGCTGTTATATTGTGGTGTTGTAGAAAGTGGAGTGTTATGATATTTTCAAAGCACTGAGGCGTCCCTATAATTCAAGTGATTGGAAAGTTGTTTGCTGCAACGTCCCATAGCAAACTAATGTGCAAGTAGAGTTGAAAGCTCAACTTTAAACTCTTTGTGATACATTCTTTTGTAATTAGAGGAGTGTTAGATTTATTATTTTTCACCTATTACAGACATGATTGTAGCGTCTATAGGTGCCTGTTTATGCAATGATATGTACTTTAAGATGCTACGCAACTACCCTAACTTGTGTTTTGCATTTGCATAATTCTCTTGGTACTCTACAAAGAACTATTGCAAAGGAGTTGTTGCCCAATGAGCATAATTGTATTGAGTAATTCGTAAGAGAATAAGGAGCGATTGTTGGCTACTGCAGATATGCGAAATGTTACTGCTGGGATGGTACTTGCTATTGGAAGTGTTTCCAGACATGATTAAGGTATTTATGTTTTATTTTACTGCGGTTCAAATTTTGGATTGAGTGAATAATAATATGTTGTATTAAGTTAACTAGGTTGAGTGCTACTGTTTTATGGTTCCGATTGATTTGGTGCAATGGGATCCCCACTAGGTAGTGCATCCGTACCCACTAGGTGTGGTTGGATGCTGACTAGGTGGTGCATCCTTGCACCACCAACTGTGCTTGGATGCCCACTGGGTGGTGAATCCTTTCCCACATGGTGGTGCATCCTTGCACCACTAGGTGTACAAGGGGATCCCCACTAGATGGTGCATCCCTGCCCATTAGGCGGTGCATCATTGCCCACTAGGTGGTTCATCATTTCCCACTTGGTGGTACATCCTTGCACCACCAAGTGTGCAAGGGGATCCCCACTAGATGGTGCATCCCTGCCCATTAGGTGGTGCATCCTTGTCCACTGGGTGGTTCGTCCTTGCACCACAAAGTGTGCAAGGGGATCCCCACTAGATGGTGCATCCCTGCCCATTAGGTGGTGCATCCTTGTCCACTGGGTGGTTCATCCTTGCACCACAAAGTGTGCAAGGGGATCCATACCCACTGAGTAGTCTAACCCCTCACCACCAAATGTTTTAAAAATACTTGTAAATGTGTAGAACACCACCTCACATGCACAAAAGAATATAACCATATTCGTATCTTGGTTTTTCCTATAAATAGGTAGGTGTCTTATACTAGGAACATTTGCGTAATTCTCATCATTACGAGCCAAAATTCTTGGACTCGAAAATGATCGTCGTGTAAAGCATGAAGCGCTCATCCAACAATAGACGTGACTCAGCAATCAAGTAGCGCAACTCATCACTGATTGTCCCAATCGAGGTTTGTGCATACTTATGCAGTGCGCACAAACAATGCTGAGAGATAACATTTAGCAGCTATACCTTGCCATTGAGCACATGCATCGTGACCTCAATAAGATGCGACTAAGAATTAGAAGGGACAATCACATCTTTTACTTTGCACGTAATATGAGTATTCCAGACATTGTCAATAATTTACCACCTCCTCTTATATCTAATTCGGAGATGTCAGATGAGTCAGATTCGGACATCTAGCTGAATATCGTATAATGTATTTATGTTTTAATTGTGATTTCTGTTGCATAGTAAGCCTTCTCTTCAGCATTGTAATTATGGTTACAGAGATGTTTGAGCTATTATTTTGAAGTTGTAATTCACGATTGATATGCAATGAATTTCAATGTTGTTCATAATTATGTATTGGGTGGATAATAATATTGTCTTGTATGTTATAACTTACATAAGTTGTAACTTACGTAAGTTGTAACTTTGCTTCAAATACATAAAAATAACAACAGACTTTTAAATGTTAACAAAGTACTTGTAATTCTGCTAAACTGAAAAGGGTATTTTCTGATGAATACAGTTGTAACTGTGCTGAAAAGACTTGTAAATGTGTCAAATATACTTGTAAATTGGCTGAAAATACTTGTTATGCATACTAAACAGACTTTTAGATTTACACAAAATTGTATTTTCATATACAAACAAATAAAAATGACAAACAACTAGAAAAGATCAATAAAAAATTGTAGTGCATATATTCCTTTCAATATGCCAATATTGAAAAGAATAGGAGGGGCGTGCAAGGTTCAATCTTGCATTGATTGGTCATATTATTCCATTTCTGCATGTATTGTCACATCAATTTCTGTTTTTATATATAAACAAATAAAAAGGACAAACAACTAAAAGATCAATCAAAAATTGCAGTGCATATATTCCTTCCATTATGCCACTATTCAAATATGGGGAGGTGTGTGCAAGGTTCAGTATCAGTTTCCATTATCAATGGTATTTTCAATGTGTTGAAGTACAAGTTTTTTAATCAACTCTTGACTGACATGAAAAAACAAAGTTTTGAATGAGTTACCCAAAGATCTCTAAGCATATTTGAGTAGTTCACATTGCTAGGAGCCAGAATGCCTAAACTTGAAAATGATCGTCATGAAGAGCATGAAGTGCTCATCCAACAATGGACGCGACTCAGTGTTCGAGCATAGCATCTCATCACTGAATGTTGCAATCTCCGTTTGCATGTACATATGCAACACGCACAAACAATACGAAGAGATAACATTTACCGGCTATACCTTGCCATTCAGCGCATGAATCGCGAGCTGAAGAGGATGCGAGCAAGAATTAGTAGTGACAATCACATCTCTTACTTTGCGCATAATATGGGTATTACAGTTCCTGACATTGCGAATAATTTACCAATTTCTCTTATATCTAATTCAGAGATGTTGAATGAGTTAGATTCTGGCATGTAACTGAATATCGTATAATGTATTTATGTATTAATTGTGAGCTTTGTTGCGTAGTGAGCCTTCTCTTTGCTTGTAAATGTGCTGATCCTATTTTTTGTTCTTTTTATAGTCCACTGTTTGGGAGTTTTGTGTTGGCAAATTGTCAGCCCTCTTTGCTTGAAAATTCTGCTCAGCCTTCTTTGCTTGTATGGTATAATTGTTCTAAACAATAAAGAGTAATTCGTGTTCAATAGAGTTTTAACTATGCTGAAAAGACCTGTAAATGTTTTAAATATAGTTCTAACTGTGCTAAAAATGCTTGTGAATGTCCTAAACAGGCTTGTAAATCTTCATATGAATTGTAGCGAATGTATTCCTTCAGACATGTCATTATTGATATATGGGGAGTTGTGTGCACGAGATATTACCATATGAATTTGTATTTTCATATACAAACAAATAAAAAGGACGAACAACTAAAAAAGATCAATAAAAAATTGTACTGCATATATTCCTTTCAAAATGCCACTATTGAAGTATAGGGAGGTGTGTGCAAGGTTCAGCCTTGCATTGATTGGTTATATTGATGTATGGGGAGTTGTGTATGGGATGTATTATCATATGAATTTGTATTTTCATTTACGAACAAATAAAAAAGATAGTTAATAAAGGCTTGTAGTGATTAGTCATATCAATTTGTATTTTCAAGGTGTTTTGTGGCAGCTTTGGTCGTTTGTAATTGGTTCAACCTTTACAGCCTACCTAAAGGCTTGTAAGTACAACATTTACAAGTCTATCAAGACTTCAAACTGTGCACGTGTCACAACAAATTTTATTTTTTGATGTATTCATTGCTTGGTGTTGTATGGCATGTTAGTGATGTGGGTGTTTGATTGGTGTTGTGAGGATGCTATACATTGGTATTAGTTGAAGCCTTGTGAAGCTGTTATTGTGCATGGTTGCACATGGATACTTTGGACTATTGTTGTTGTTTTGTTACCTATGGGGTGGGTTGGTTAGTTGTTGTGATGATGTTGCTGTATGTTGGAGTGTGGTAAGGTTGTCTCTTGGTGTTAACGTCCTCTTATACTTCTGATAGGTGAACATGGTTAATGCGTCATGTGAAGAACGTGTGGAGATGTATGCTAGATTAGGTTGGTACAACTTTGGTTGGTTTGTACACATGTACGGTATGACAAATGTATTCTATTTGTTGTTAAAATAAAATATTACTTACACATGCCACTATTGAAGTATGAGGAGGTGTGTGCAAGGTTCGGCCTTGCACTGATTGATCATATTGATTTATGGGGAGTTGTGTGTTGGAGGTATTATCATATGAATTTGTACTTTCATTTAAAAACAAATAAAAAATAGTTAACAAAGGCTTGTAGTGATTAGTCATATCAATTTGTATTTTCAAGATGTTTTGTGGTAGCTTTGGTCATTTGTAATTGATTCAACCTTTACGGCCTACCTAAAGGCTTGTAAGTACAACATTTATAAGTCTACGAAGACTTCGAACTGTGCACACGTATCACAACAAATTTTATTTTTTAATGTATTCATTGCTTGGTGTTGTATGGCATGTTGCTGATGTGGGTGTGTGATTAGTGTTGTAGGGATGCTATGCATTGGTATTAGTTGAAGCTTTGTGAAGCTGCTGATGTGCATCATTGCACAGGGATACTTTGGAATGTTGTTGCTCTTCTGTTGCCTATGCGGTGGGTTGGTTAGCTGCTGATTTTTGGATGATGATGTTGCTGTATGTTGGAGTGTGGTAAGGTTGTCTCTTGGTGTTAATGTCCTCTTATACTTTTGATAGGTGAACATGGTTAATGCGTCATGTGAAGAATGTATGAGGATGTATGCTAGATTAGGTTGGTACAACTTTGGTTGGTTTGTACACATGTACGGTATGACAAATGTATTACATTTGTTGTTGAAATAAAATATTACTTACACACCCCACTATTGAAGTATGGTGAGGTGTGTGCAAGGTTCAGCCTTGCACTGATTGGTCATATTGATGTATGGGGAGTAGTGTGTGGGAGGTATTATCATATGAATTTGTACTTTCATTTACAAACAAATAAAAAAGATAGTCAAACAAGGCTTGTAGTGATTGGTTGTATCAATTTGTATTTTAAAGGTGTTTTGTGACAGCTTTAGTTGTTTGTAATTGGTTCAACCTTTACAGCCTACCTAAAGACTTGTAAGTTCAACATTTACAAGTCTATGAAGACTTCAAGTTGTTCACATGTGTCATAACAAATAAAAAAGGACAAACAATTAAAAAAGATCAATAAAAATTGTAGTGCGTGTATTCCTTTCAATATGCCACTATTGAAGTATGGGGAGGTGTGTGCAAGGTTCAGCCTTGCACTGCTTAGTTATAATAAGTGGAAAGGGACGCACCATCCAATGGAAAGGAAGCACCATTAAGTGGAAAGGAACGCACCATCCAGTGGAAGGGACGCACCATCCAGTGGAAAGGGACACACCATCCAGTGGAAAGGGCGCACCACTAAATGCAAAGAAAAGCACCACTAAGTGGAAAGGGGCTCACCATCTAATCGAAGGGACGCACCATCCAGTGAAAAGGGACGTATCATCCCGTGGAAAGGGATGTAGCTCTAAGTGCAATGCGACGCACCACTAAGTGGAAAAGAACATACCATCCAGTGGAAAGGGACACACCACTAAGTGGACGGGGATACACCATCTAGTGAAAAGAGATGCACCACCCAGTTGAAAGGGATGCACCACTGAGTGGACATGGTGCACTATTGAGTAGAAAGGGATGCACTACCCAGCGGAAAGGGATGCACCAATTGGTTGATGAATAGGGTTTCAACTGTGATGAAAAGACCTGTAAATGTGTTAAATATACTTGTAACTGTGCTGAGAATACTTGTGAATGTCCTAAATAGGCTTGCAAATGTTCACAAAATACCTATAAAGGACTTATCATTCCATTTATGTAGGTATGATCACATCAATTGGTTTGTGAATAGGGTTGTAACAGTGCTGAAAAGACCTGTAAATGTGTTAAATATACTTGTAACTGTGTTGAAAATATTTGTCAATGTCCGGAACATGCTTGTAAATGTTCAAAAAATACCTATAGACGACTTATCATTCCATTTTTGTAGGTATTATCAAATCAAAATACCTAAAGTACTTATAAATGTATTAATGTCTGCATCATTCTTGTTTTGTGGCAGCTTTAGTTGTTTGTAATTGGTTCAACTTTTACAGCCTACCTAAAGGCTTGTAAGTTCAACAATGACAAGTCTATGAAGACTTCAGACTGTTCATATGTCACAAACAATAAAAATGACCAACAATTAATAAATACCAATAAAAATTGTAGTGCATATATTCCTTTCAATATGCCACTATTGAAGTATGGGGAGTTGTGTATGAGAGGTATTATCATATGAATTTGTACTTTCATTTACAAACAAATAAAAAGATAGTTCACAAAGGCTTGTAGTGAATGGTCATATCAATTTGTATTTTCAAAGTGTTTTGTGGCAACTTTGGTTGTTTGTAATTGATTCAACCTTTACAGCCTACCTAAAGGCTTGTAAGTATTATATTTACAAGTCTATGAAGACTTCAAACTGTGCACATGTTACTACAAATTTTATTTTTCAATGTATTCATTGCTTGGAGCTGTATGGCATGTTGCTGATGTTGTAAGTACAACATTTCCAAGTCTATGAAGACTTATAACTGTTCACATGTGTAACAACAATTTTTATTTTTCAATGTTGTTCAAAATTGAAAGAAGGATGCCAAGATGTAAAGTACTGCTACCAACTCCCAAATTGAGTTTATAAATACTAGAATTGACCTCAATGCATATAGCAGCACTGCTCCTAGATCTTAAATTGTTATTGAATATAGAGGTAGATGGAAAATAATGAAGCAGCAGGAGGAGACCCAACATGGGACTTCGTAATCGGAAAAAGAAAGTGGGAAAACTTATACAACAATGCAACGGAGCTTCGGGTTGAATGCTGAAACCTAGGGTTCTCATTCCTCGCCTTGTAGCTCGGACAATGCCGAGGGGAAATATGGATGAAGTACATGAGGCCAATACCAGGCTCGAAAAGGAAATTAAGAGGATAAGAAAGTGCATTTACCGTCATGGCAGAATGCAGGAAGTACGCAGGAGCCTAATTGCGGGTGGGGTCAGTGAGCAATACCTTGCATCCGCAATTTTCATAATCGATGATTGTTTGTCCAGCACCGAGCTGCAAGATGAGGAAGCTCATCCGATTTAGACGGACGTACCTCATAGTCCAGCACCGACATCATCTCCCTTTCTATGCAATCATTGTATCACTATGGTTGTTTTGTATTGTTTTGTTTTTATTTTTTTCATGGGCCCTCTAGTCGATTCGCGTTGTAATCCCACGATGTAAATTAAACTATCTGAGTCTAATGAATCATTTTTATTTAGCAACTATGAAGGCAACTAGAACAATTATGCATGTATGCTCAACCGTGTTATGTTATTACAAATATCGGACATGCCATACACTAATAGAAGTTTCAAGTAACTTAATAATGCACCCTCTTCTACCATTATAAATTTCTAAGATAACAATACCAAACAACAATCATCGTGCTTGCTCCAATCTCTGGTGCAAGAAGAATCCAATTGAAACATGGCTTCATCATCATCCTCACATACCAGTACAAATAGCTTACTTGTTTGTGTTTGCCAACGTGGTCAATGCGTTCGATTGAAATCTCATACAGAAGGTAATCCAGATTGATGGTTTTATAGATGTCCTTACTGGGTATGCTTAAACATTACTACATGGTATCATTTGGTTCTTCACAATTAAATAGATAGTTCATTTAACCTACATAGTTTGAACTGCAACGTAATCAGAGTGGGAACAATGAAGTTAAGGATTGTGGATTCTTCATGTGGGAAGACGAGTATAAGTTGTAACCCTGCAAAGCAGGACTGTGCAAGATTTTGACATCGAAGAACAAGGATTCTTGCGGACGTCGTTTCTTTGCATGTCCTGACTCAACGGTTAGTTTTTCAAACTAGACAACAGGTTGATTTATAAGCACTTGTACTAATTGAAATTATTTTATCATGTTTTGTAGGCACAAGATCCCGCTTGTGAATACTTTGCCTGGGTCCAAAGCAAAGAGAGAGATGACAATATGGCGGATCGTGTACATAAATTAGCTGTGGAGGATATAGGCAACGCCCAACGTACCAAAAATCTGATTGAAACTGAGGTTGGGGCATCTGAAAGAGTTGCTTAGTTTGGCCGTAGGATATTGGATGAGTTCAACAAATTAGATTTGAATGAGTGATGAGCTTTCTGTCTATAGTAGTGTTTCATGTTAAAAGTATTTTCAAGTGGGTTTATAATGTAATGTTGTATCTCAATCAATATCAATTACTTTGTTATATCAATCATTGTCCATTGCAAAATATGAACTTTTCTTCTTATATCATAGCATTATGTTATAACACTTACAACTTGTAATTGTCCAGGAAATAATATTAACTGGGTTGAAAATGCTTATGAATGTGGACAAAAGACTTGTAAGTTGTAACTTACATAAGTTGTAACTTTGCTACAAATACAAATAAATATGCACAACAGAGTTTTAAATGTTTACAAAGTAATTGTAATTGTACTAAACAGGAAACAATAATCCGTGATGAATAGAGTTGTCGTTGTGCTAAAAAGACCAATAAATGTGTTAAATATACTTGTAACTAGGTTTAAAATACTTCTGAGTGTATTAAACAAACTTGTAAATCTGCACAAACTAAAAAAGTTCTAAAAAAACTTGTAGTGCATATATTACTTTCAATATGCCACTATTGAATTATGGGGAGTTGTGTGCAAGGTTCAATCTGCAGGTATTGTCACATCAATTTCTACTTTAATATACAAGGAGATAACAAAGTGGAAGGGTAAACATCTGTAGCGAATATATTCCTTTACACATGTCATTACGAGGTATAGGGTGTTATGTGAGCGATTCAATGACTCGTATTGTCAACAACAATAAGTACAAGTAAATTATGTCATTAAATAGCCATAGGGAGTTGTGTTCGTCCAGGGAGATTTGACATGGGCAGTGATCTGTCAAATCTAAATGTACGAAAAAAATACAATTGAATACATTTAGTTCCTAGTTCATGGTTCATTATAAGTAGACATATTAACAGTATTGGAGTTGTTGGTTGTAATATTGAGAACTTATTTCACGTTTTCAAGGCAACATGAACAACCGAAGGAGGACGAACAACATTGATCAGAGTAGGTTGGTGTTCCGACAAACACAATCAAAAAGGTCCATCGTGTCACCTTGTTAGGAAGTGGTGTCATGAGTATTCACTCGGTGAAACGTTGGAAAAAGAATTACGTCACTTCCGACAACCAGTTCCCAAACGTAGGTCTCTACAACTTTCATCTAGTAGCGATCGAAATATAGAGCAAGCCTTGTCGTTGATGAAGAGTGAGAACAAGCGTATTAATCGGTGCTCCATAAGGTTATTTAAATATATATACTAAAGAAAGATTACGAAGAAGTAGGCATGAGCAAGCCTCCAGCACAGGAGATTAGCGATGTTTTGGATGAATATCAAATAGAATCAGATCTCTCGGATAAATCTACTGATTAGCAACGAGAATGTGATTCTGATGACTCCGATTTCCAATCTCCTCCAGCAAGGCGTTGAATCTAGCTAGATTCCTGTTTATGTATCATGTCTGTTGTTTATGCATCATTTGTATGCGTTTGCTTATTGGGTTAGTTGTACGATTAGTTTCATGCATTTACATTATGCAACTTATAAATTAAACCCAGGTGTTTTAGGTATGAAACCTTGAAAGTTCACTACAAAGCTTATTACAAACATGTTAATAAAAATGAATTAAAAGTCAATTTATCAACTGAATCATTGCGACTATTATAATGATCGGATTAGTCAAACAACCAATAATAAATAAAAATCCTTAAACACATCCATAAGTACAATAACCAATAAATATTCTTCCTCTGTGGTGAAGTTGCTCTCGAGGTCATCGGATATGGCATCTTCTCTCCACATTTCCCCTTCATAATGTCAGGAACTGTAGGCATATCAGATCCACTAATCACTTTAACTTCACGAATTTTAGAGCTGCAAACATAACATCAAGGCAGTCATGCAATGGACATGCTATATGAACATAGCTTCAGCATAAGTAACTATAATCACTAAAAGCTCTTTCTCTATTACTTAGATGATATTGCAGTGGTACAATTATTATGGCGTCTATAAATTTAACCTATTGAAATTATAAGCTTCATTTTCGCTATGAAACTTTTGAAAATCACTGCGAAGCTTATTAAAAATACATTAATAAATTTGAATTAAAAGTCAATTTATCAACCAAATCATTCCGACTGTTGTGCTAATCGGATTAGATAATCAGATTAGTAAAAAAACCAATAAGGAATATAGATCTTAAAACACGTCCATAAGTGTACTAACAAATAGATATTATGATACATCATACCCCATCCTTTTCATCTGTAGTGAATTCCATATCAATGTTAAAGGATGTTGCATCCTCTCTCGACCCTTCCTCTTCGTCATGTCAACAACTTTGAGCATATCAGATCCACCAATCTCTTTAAATTCAAAAATTTAACAGCTGCAAACATAACAACAAGTTTAAAATGCATGGACACATTCTATGAATAAAGACTTTACATTCACTGATAACAAGGTACACAAACTGTTAGAAAAAGAGAACAAAAATAGCTTCAACATATGTCACCAGAATCAATAAAAGATCTTTCTCTATTACTCAAATCCAGTGGAAAGGGATGCACCACCCAATGGAAAGGGATGCACCACTGAGTGGATTTGGAAGCACCATTAAATGGGCCGAGATTCACCATCATAAAGGTGTCATCATAATGGGAATCAAACAAATAAGTAAAAAAAAAACATGCCAATAAGGAAAAAACATATAACCTAAATTTAAAAAAAAAGCATCAATCCCAAAACACTGGAAAAAAAAAAAAAAAAAAGAACATGGAGACACCCAAGGAATCAAGGAACCAACCAATAAATCAGATCATCTCCACCTACCAGAGTATTAGCAATATACATAAGGTTGGAGGCAACAAAACAGTAGCAGTATTGACAAGCAAACCATAGTAGCACACATCAACCAAAAGAAACCAACAACCCCACCAACCAACTCCAAACAAACGTCCAATACAGCAACCAACAACAAGAAGGATAATCAACTGCAAGTCACAGTAAAAGTAGACAAAGCAGCAACGGCAATCGAGCAAGAGTGGAAAGAGATCATAGAAGAAGCAGATGGGTGAGCACAGTAACCCAAGGCGTGAACAAGAGGAACACCATGCAAGCCATAAAAAAGAAGCAGCATTGACAAAAACATCACACAACAAGCAACCAAGGCAATGGCAACAACAACACCAGATATGAGAAGCCAACAACACCACTAACCAAGAGAGCAGGCAACGGGAGCATCAAAATAGATAATCGATATCAAACCACAGCAAAATCATAAAAATGCACCAAAACCAACCCCAATGGTAAGACTTTTGATGTATGTGTGTCTGTGTGTGATGGGATCAACAACTTTACTAGTAACTCAAAACTACATTACTTTAATTCTAGTCCCATCCCAAGCTCTCCTTATGCTACTTGATTCCTGAAAAATATAAATAAAAATACATAAGCTGGAACTCCCGTATAAATAGTCCTTCAAAGCAAGGTATTTACTCAAATCCCAAAGTTATGAAATGCAAACAATAAAATAGATAAAATAATTATAATTTGGAAATTATAAGATAAATAATGATAATCATAATAGAAATTAAATAACAAGTGTTTCTCTCCCAATCTCACTTTGGTATATGAAATAATGGTCTACATCACAAATCCTAATTTTATATGCAAAATTAGATCAAGTGTATCATACACAAGATACTCACAATAATGTTAACAAACAATATGCAATGCAACTGCTGTTGAGTATGTTAATCATGTAAGTTCTCACATGATTGATCATTCCTTGAGCAAGACGTCTTCTCGAACCATCCCCCCATACAAGGCCACTCTCAAGTTAAGATATTTCATGTGCGCATCATATTTCTAAGGGGTTTCGATCCAGGGGCACAATTTCCCCACTTATTTGTGATCATTGGTAATACCCCACAAAATTCCAATTGTAAATTCCTGAAGGAATCATGCTGATGAACAACTAACAGAAGGGTATATGCTTCAAATATTGGGCATAAAATCTTGAACATTCCCTCACCTTATCATCTTTCCACAAGTCTGTTGGGTTCACCATGCGAGGATATAGCCCTTAATAAGTCATGAAATACTACTTATTATACATTTAATTGCATGACTTATCTAGTACTTTCTCATATTAAACTCTTCATTTTACATAGAAATTACCAATTCTTTATTACCATTGCTTTATATTTCAATTGTCCTAATCATGCGTAATTTATTAATGCAGAGACAAATTTGGAGACCAATCTTGATCAAGGGAAATCGGACCCAAATCAGTTCAGACCAGATCGGTTCTGCTTAAATCAAATGGGTCAGCTTAGACGGGTCGGATTAAGTTCAAAATTAATAAATTTAGAAAGAATGGCCAATGCTTCTAGAAGTCCCTAGCTTGATTGGTGTTCAATTTTCGTGAAGATTTGCTCCACAAAATATGAGGTTTCTATTTTGAGTTTAAGAAAGCTACTTAGAATTTCACTGAATAGATCTCCGTAGTTGGATCAGAACTCATTGTAGGAACGTCCCAATAAGGTGATTTCGGTGGCTATGGAAAGCTAAGAGGTAGATATACAATTTTTGTGAACACATCAAAGTCCAATCCGACCGTTTGGAAGGTCCAATTGGCCGTGCAAGAAGCAATGCGTGAAATTTCCTATTTAGAGGAAATCAAAGAGAAGTTACTATTTTCTTCAAGGTTTTCTTTCTCAAACTAAGGAGAATGAATTGGAGCTCTATAAAAGGGGGAAGAATCACTAGTTTAAGGATCCCTTCTTCTTATTACTTCTTTTCTATATTTTTTTGTAATTTTCTTCTTCTTCATAGAAATCCTAATTCTCTGCAAAGGCTAGGGATCAAGTTCTCTTGTAATTGGTATGATTTTATTGTAGTTCTTTTCTTTAATTAATATTATGTTTTAATTGTTAATCTATTTTAATTTCTTGTGATGTATAAGTTCTTCATTCTTTTTATAAGTTCAATCATGTTTTTCTCATCACTAAGAAGAATTTCTCATGGTTTCTAATGAGAATCCAGAATTAAATTGAATGGGTTTTTATAAAAGTATTCTAGCCACGTCATGAACTACGGTTACGAAGTGTTCCCGAATTATTTTAGTTCAACCGAATCAAAGATCTTTATAGCAATCAAAGCATATAATTTATCTGAGTTACAATGAATTTCATACCGGTTCAAGGAACTGCCCCGATGCCTGTGCATCTTCACCATTAGTTTTAAAACCCTCTTATTTACTTTTATTTATCCCTTAATTATTTCTTTTAATTACCAGTAGTTTTCCACTACTACAATTGTTCTTAATACACCTTTGTCTTGAATTCCGTGCTCTTTGTGGTTCGACCTCGGACTCACCGAGTATTATATTTCTTCGAACTCCTGCACTTGGGAGTAAGCAAGCAGCCCTCACCTTGAAAGCAAACAAATAAATTGGTATATTGTGATGTACATTCCCTTAACATATAATAATATCACATAGTCTAACCATAGGACAAAATGGGTAAAACAGTCAAGTCTCAAGTGTAATCCGATCCCATCAAAGGCTTAGGGTCTCAGACCTTGCTATCACAATAGGAAAATCCAAATGCAACTCATAAATTCAGATCATTAATTAGCACAAACAATGTTTCATAAGCATATATTCAAATCATCAAAGACATGAGCACATTCTCATGATTTTAAGTTAATAATGCATAAGTTCACATATTAGGCAAAAGTATCCATGTACATATAGTAATCATAACAACAGTAATGATATACATTATCATAATTAATAAGGCATTCCATTCACGTACATGTAATCACATAAACAATGAAATTACATAGTTATTGGATTATTATTCAATTTCTGTACTTAGACATGCACAACAAGAGGGTAAGGTATAGCTGGAATGGTCAGGAGTCTGGTCTCTTAAATATCACTACCTAATCCAAGGTACTAATGGTTTAAAATCAGTTTAGACTTGTTAGGTATTGGTTAGAATGGTCTTGGGTTGTAAGGTTTAATTCTGGGGTCTAATATCATGGTAAATCAATTAGATTAGGTCTAATTTAAATGTCCAAAGGTTTAGGATTCAAAATAGGTCATTATAGCTCTCGGCGCATGCTCGACGCATATATCGGCGTGTGTCTCAGCGTGCTCAGAAGGTCGCTAGAAGGTATGGTATGAAGGTAGTCTGGGTTTGGTAAAAACAGAGGCTCAACGCATCTCTCAGCTCATCGAAATATGTCTCGACGTGAAAACCAAGGACCTAATTTACTTACTGTGACACTCGGCGCGTACTCAGCGCATCAAGTTAGGGGCTCAGCGTGAAAACCAATGAGCATTTTCATAAGGTACGGGGCTCGACGCGTAGTCGGTGCATTATGGGTAGTCGTCGAAGTGCATTCTGGGCTAATATTGATTGGGATTTCTTCCAAAAGGTTCTTGTAACTCAAGGGTGCTTCGAATTTGTGATCTAAGGCATTGGATTGGGTTCTCAATAATCTCAAAAGGGTTTCTTGGTTCCATATGGTCAATTTTCTGGGTTTGATTCTTAGTTCATGCATGAATGTGTACAAAGATTGCTTTGATCTTTAAAATTATAGGTTTTAATCATAAGATCATGGGAAAGGGGTTATTAGATTCAATCAAACTTTCCCATAGTCATAACAATGAAATAAAAGTAAATACGCAAAACAATGAAAGAAAACTCACAATGTTTTGTTGTAGAATTCTCCTAGGATTCATTCTTCTTCTTCCTGGTGTTTTCTAGGTTTCTTCTTCTCATGCTAAGGCTTCTCCATGAATTTGATCTTCCATTAAGTGTTTTAGATCCTTTCGTTTAGGTTTATCTTATAAGGTTCTATGGATAATGGGTTATCCTATTAAGTTATAATGTTGTAAGGAGTTTCAGGTTTTCTATTCTTTTTAGGATTCTAACTAGAAAGCTTCCAGATAAAGGGTAATAATTAATATGTGATTAATGTTAACTTAGGGTTATTATTTAGCTTATTATTATTACTATAGTTAGCTTCATTATTTGTTATATATATATATATATATGTGTGTGTGTGTGTGTGTGTGTGTGTGTGTGTGTGTGAGCTTCATTATTTGTTATAGATATTTATGTGGTTTAGGCCTAGTCAGCAAATCTAGAGTTTTGATCAAGTCATCTATTGGTTTTCTATCTCTAATGATATATTGCTTTGAAGTCCTTATTAATTTAATTAAGTTGCTTATAAATCTTAATATATATTATTTAAATCAGTTAAGTCACATTATATTGGGGTTTCGAATAGTTTAAGTTTAGTTTGTGTTTGGCTTAGTTATGTTATACCCAATTTACTTAGTTTGAGTTTTGAGTCTAAATATTAAGTTGAGTCTTAATTTGGTTTTAATGTATTATCCTTTTAACCTTACTATTAAAGTTTTAAATTTTATGGTTGTTATAACAGTCCTCTTGGCTATAATCTGGGACTCAATACGCTTCCTTTTTGGACGACCGGTTGGGCGTTTGGTATGAGGATGGACATCTATGATTGGCTACCCAATCTGAGGACCAGGAGGTTCAGGGGTATGGATGATAGGCATATCAATATTGGGCACAGACTGCATTAACTGTGAGTATATACGAGCTTATATATCCTTGTGATAACACGGTTCAACATATGGATGTATGCTAAGGTGACTCTCCTTCATTGCCAGACATGCATGCTCACAAGGAATGCCAGTCATCGTCTACTTCATACAAGTGCAACTGTGGTTTGCTAAATCAACCCCAACCTTCTTCCCAGGCATCATTTCAATCTCAAATGCAGTAGGGGTGAATCTTCTCACAATCCATCAAATGCCTATATCAGCATTTTTCTTAATCTCATTTTCAATTTTCGGTCCAATACGATTCCAACTCTGTAGCTCACCGTGCCATCTCATCAAAAGCTCTGATAACTTCATACGCATATCATCGATGAATGCCATGATCGGTATTTTTGTCTCCTCCCTAATCCATCCATTAAAGGTTTCAGCAAATTTAGAACTCAAATTATCCCAACGGCGTTTTGGGAAATAAAGATTGGCCCAATGATGAGGAGAGTTCTCGTTAACCCATTTTGAGGATTCTGGATCAATACCATCTAACTCTCTCAACTTATCTTCAAAGTCTTGAGGCAACCTTGCTAAGGCAAGTTCGTGCAATAATTTAAACGCTAGAACCTTTGTTGGCTTCCGTATAAACTTTCCAGTAAAAAAATTATTAAAATTTTCTTTTAAATGGCGCACACAGTAAGCATGATTTTCGCTACCAAACACGACATGTACACAACGAAGAATTGATTTATTTTGATCGGATACGATCACGATATGTTTAGGATCATTCAAAGCTGCTTTCAAGTTTTCTAGAATCCACATCTAATCTTTATCTTTCTCCAAAGAAACCACAGCATATGTGTCACGAACCAAACCTAGAGATCTCATTGGAGTTCCTAAATTTAGTTTGTAACTTTCACCCCATATCCGGATGAGAGTGGATAAACAATACATAGTTAAAATCGTTGACTTAAGAAGGACATTTATAAAAGATAAGTATGGAAACGTAGTTTATTAAAATAGAATTCATCTCATAACATCCTTCAAATAGAAAACAAAGGAAAGTAAAATAATAATAGTCTCATGCTTCAAATCAACCCCTATTAACAACTGAAAATCAAATAAGTACTGAAATTACATCAAATAAATCCTACTACAAGATCTACTAAAACATGTAATAAAACCCTAATTAACAACTAATATCTTCAAAGCATCCTAGTCCTCCATCTAGATCATCAAAGTCCTGCTATCCACTAACAAAACCTCCTGAAATTGTTATGCTCGAAAGCGTCAGCTGCACTTAGCTCAGTAAATAAACGAAAATAAACTGTATTTTTGATTGAAGTAGGGTCAAAGCCACTCTCTAATGGTAATCAATAGAACAGTAAACATAAATTTCAAGTAATATGAACATATTAGCAAATGAATCATGATATAAGTGTATATGCATATGAATGGTCAAGTTTTACTATGTGCATACTGTGTTCATTTAATAATCACCAAGTGTGATCAAACAAACAATCTAAGTATTGTGCAACTAGTTAAATAAACTATTATCATGAATAAATGTAGGTTCCCACAAGACCGATCATTCCTTGAGCAAGATGTCTTCTCGAACCATCCCCCCCATACAAGGCCATTCTCAAGTTAAGATATTTAATGTGCCCATCATAGTTCTAAGGGGCTACGACCTAGAGGGAACAATTCTCCTACTTATTTGTGATCAAGGGCAATAATTCCAAGGAATTCCAAACGAAAATAATAATATATAAGCAAGCAACAGGAACACTCCTTTTAAATAATAGTCCATAGGACCAAATAGTCCCAAAGGATCCATAGGTATATTGGGATAGCGACTCCCTCAATTCCATAAATAATAATAATTGTGCATAAGTCTCCTCACCCACTGTGATTTCCAGATCACATCAATCTCTTAAGGTCCTTAAACATCCAGTAGTATGGATTTACATGCAATGGGTGTAGACCTATAGACCAAATCCATGGTCTTAAGGCATAAGAAATGCAAGTGATAGGGTGCACATTAACTAAGCATGCAATTGATGTGTACAATGTGCAATAAGTCTACCTAGCATACTAGACAATAATTAAATAATTAATACAAGGCTTGTCAAAATATTATAAGGTCACCAAACATAGTCAAAGGGTCCATAAAGAAGAAAGTACATGAAATAATTATAATTTAGCAAATCGACCATCAAAATCAGTCTAATTAAGTCAAAATAAGCATGTATGTGAAATTTCATAACAATCGGAGCACTTTGGGGGTTTTATTAGTGTGTTTAGAGGGTTTCTGGGTTGTTGTCAGAAGATCCAGCTCAGTATGTTCTCGGTTCGCCGAGTTGGTTCTCGATATGTTTTCCAGTGTGTTGGCAGTTTTGTCATATCGTCAGTAATTTGATGTATACTTATCGAAATCCCGTCAAGCTAATTTTGTTAGAATCTTAACTCAAAGAGGAATATAGGAAAAATATGAAATAAAATATATAAAATTATTAAGATAGGGTATTTAATCGATGAATCCAAAAGTTTACAGGTTTCTTGATTCTGGGTTTCGGGTATTGACACAGGGTCAGTAAATAAATCATAACTTATTCAATTCTCAATGAACTCAGTTCAAAGCATAGAAGATGAAGATTTTGAGGTTGTACTATGTCATACTTATTGAATATGACCTAGACACCTAGTTCACCTCGAAAAAGGTGTTTAATCCGATTACTTACCTTGGGTTTGCTTGCTCAATCCTCTTCTTCCTCTTCTTAGTTCAAAATATGAACTTCTTCTTCCTTAGCTCCTAGCTCCAACAATCTCTCTCTCTCTCTCTCTCTCTCTCTCTTGGAATATGATCCAAATGTCCATCCCTTGGTGTTTTTATAAGTTTCCTATAGTTTTCTATTTAATCTAGGAGTTATTATTTAAGTTGGATTGTGTTTTAGTTTATAGCCCTTAGATTAGATTAGTTTAATTCTAGCCTTTAGATTAAAGTTTCCTCGTTCAAGATGAACTAATCATTGATTCTATCCTATCTTAATCCTATTTAGATTTTAACTCTTTTTCCTTTTAACTCTAAGCTTCTAGATGAATTAATTATTGGTATTGTTTAACCTTAATCCTAATAAGATTTAATGTCTCTTACTTTTAATCCTAACCATTAGATTAATCTAAGTGTTTTAGTCTTAATAAGATCACCTTATCTAATCTTAATCCTTGTTAGTTTAGGATTGCCTTTAATTATCTTAATTAACCTAACCATTTAAAGTAGATTAGATGTTCCTACGTAATCTCAGCCCTTGATTATTATCCTTGTCTTAGTTCACTAGTCTTTAATTATCTTATTTAAAGTATGTTTTGTTTTTAAGATATTTGGGACTTCTAATCAGCTTTCTAAAAGGTATTAAATAAAAACGTATTTAATATGCTTTAAATATTATTTGTTGGTTTAGACCTTAAGAATAACTTAAGCCCATTATGCTAATTTAATTAATTAAGGTCCATACTTAATCACTTAAGTCCAGTTATAGTTTATAAGCCCAATTCCTTATAGTTAAGCCCAATTCTTAATTAATAAAGCCTTAAACAATACATTATGTTTTAATGGGTGATCACCAAATAATATAGATTAATGTAATTATATAGTTATTATATAAGTGTTTATGGATATAGTTTATCCTACTAAATTACAATTGTACCTTTATATAAAAATAATTTTTTCTACTTCAATTTTTTTCGTGTTATTACACTCTATCATCCTTAAATGAATTTCATCATCGACATTAAAATATTTAGGTGTTGTTAATTAATTACTTTCTCAAATACATGTATACCTATTTTATTATTAACTCAGATTTTATTGTTTTTAAAACTAATAGAAATCATAATAAAATAACTTTTTATATAGTAAGAGAACAGTTTTCAGAATTCATCACATTTATTATCTATATTTATATTAACAACGTTTACATATAAATATTTTTGGAAAATCTATACAATCATATACTTTTATAAAAAGCTAAAAGTATTTGGAAAATATATGAATAAAATCTATTAAGATTCCTTAATGAAATAACTTAAATAACAATTTTATAGCAATTAAATGTTTTTTTCAAGAAATCAATCTATGAATAATGATAAAACTTTTTTTTTCATATAACATGATTCTTTCTAGGAGTCTTTTCTTATACTTAAAATAAAATGTTTATATAAGTGATTTTATTATAAACCATTATACAATTATAATATATGTAAAGTCATTTGGAAACATCTAAACATTATTTTTAAGATTGTCTTAAAATATCTTGAATAGAATTTAAAAACTTTTGGATTTGATTGAAAACAAAAAACTTTGGCACTGATACCATTTTTGTCACGAACTAAACCTAGAGATCTCATTGGAGTCCCTAAATTTAGTTTGTAACTCTTACCCCATATCCAGATGGGAGTGGATAAATAATACATAGCCAAAATCATTGACTTAAGGACATTTATATAAGATAAGTATAGAAAAGTAGTTTATTAAAATAGAATTCATCTCATAACATCCTTCAAATAGAAAACAACGGAAGGTAAAATAATAATAATAGTCTCATGCTTCAAATCAATCCCTATTAACTACTGAAAATCAAATAAGTTCTAAAATTATATCAAATAAATTCTACTACAAGTTCTACTAAAACATCAAATAAAACCCTAAAATCAACAAATATCTTCAAAGCATCCTAGTTCTCCATCTTGATCATCAAAGTCTAGCAATCCACTAACAAAACCTCCAGAAATTGTTATGCTTGAAAGCGTCAGCTACAGTTAGCACAGTAAATAAACGAATATAAACTGTATTTTTGATTGAAGTAGGGTCAAAGCCACTCTCCAATCGTAATCAATATAATAGTAAACATAAATATCAAGTAATACGAAAATATTAGCGAATGAATCATGATATAAGTGTATAGGCATATGAATGGTCAAGTTTTACTATGTGCATACTGTGTTCATATAATAATGACCAAGTGTGATCTAACAAACAATCTAAGTGTTGTGCAATTAGTTAAACAAACTGTTATCATGAATATATATATATAGGTTCCCACAAGATCGATCACGCCTTGAGCAAGATGTCTTCTTGAACCATCCCCCCATATAGGGTCATTCTCAAGTTAAGATATTTCATGTGCGCATCATAGTTCTAAGGGCCTTCGACTTAGAGGGCACAATTCCCCCACTTATTTGTGATCAAGGGCAATAATTCCAAGGAATTTCATATGAAAATTCCTCAAGGAATTGTATATATAAGCAAACAACAAGAACACTCCTATAAATAATAGTCCATAGAACCAAATTGTCCCAAAGGATCCCTAGGTATATTGGGATAGCGACTCCCTTAACTCCATAAATGATAATAATTGTGCATAAGTCTCCTCACCCACTATGATTTCCAAATCACAATAATCTCTTAAAGTCCTTAAAAATCCAGTAGTATGGATTTACATGCAAAGGATGTAAACCTATAAACCAAATCCATGGTCTTAAGGCATAAGAAGTGCAAGTGATAGGGTGCACATTAACTAAGCATGCAATTGATGTGTACAATGTGTAATAAGTCTACCTAGCATGCTGGAAAATAATTAAAAAATTAATACAAGGCATTTAAAAATATCATAAGTTCACCAAACATAGTCAAAGGATCCATAAAGAGGCTAGTATATGAAATAATTATAATTTAGCAAATCTAACATCAAAATTAGTCTAATTAGGTCAAAATAAGCATGTATGTGAAATTTCATAACAATCAAAACACTTTGGGGGGTTTTATTAGTGTGTTTAGAGGGTTTCTGGGTTGCTATCAGAAGGTCCAGCCCGACGTGTTATCGGCTCACCGAGTTGGTTCTCGGTGTGTTTTCCAACGTGTTGACCATTTTGACGTATCGTCGGTAAGTTGATCATAACTTGGTGTATACTTATTGGAATTAACTCAAACTTGTTTTGTTAGAATATTAAATCAAAGAGGAATATAGGAAAAATATCAAATAAAACCTATAACATTATTAGCATAGGCTAGTTAATCGATGAGCACAACGTTTACAAGTTTCTGGGTTCTGTGTTTCTGTTTTTGACACAGGGTCACTAAATATATCACAACTTAGTCAATTATGAATGAAATCAATTTAAAATTGTTTTGTTGTGTTGCTAACAAATAGAGGCATCTTAGAAAAATATAAAATAAATTATATAAAATACATACTTAGGTGCGGTAATCGAATGTTTAGATCTGGGTAATTGTTCAAATTAGGGCTGGTGTAGAAAAGCATAGAAGATGAAGATTTTGAGGTTGTACTATGTCATACTCATTGAATATGACCTAGACACCTAGTTCACCTTGAAATAGAGTTTAATCCGATTAATTACCTTGAGTTTGCTTGCTGAATCTTCTTCTTCCTCTTCTTAGTTCAAAATCTGAACTTCTTCTTCTTCTTCCTCAGCTCCTAACACGGGCAATCTGCTTCTTCTTCTTCTTCTTCTTCTCTCTCTCTCTCTCTCTCTCTCTCTCTCACTCTCCCTCTCTCTCTCTCTCTCTCTCTCTCTCTCTCTCTCTCTCTCTCTCTCACTCTCCCTCTCTCTCTCTCTCTCTCTCTCTCTCTTGGTATGTGATCCAAACGTCCATCTCTTGGCTTTTTTATAAGTTTCCTATAGTTTTCTATTTAGTCTAGGAGTTATTATCTAAGTTGGATTGTGTTTTAGTTTATTGCCCTTAGATTAGATTAGTTTAATGCTAGCCTTTAGATTAAAGTTTCCTAGTTCTAGATGAACTAATCATTGATTTTATCCTATCTTAATCCTCTTCAGATTTTAACTCTTTTTCCTTTTAATTCTAAGCTTTTAGAAGAATTAATTATTGGTATTGTTTAACCTTAAATAAGATTTAATGACTCTTACTTTTAATCCTAACCATTAGATTAATCTAAGTGTTTTAGTCTTAATAGGATTACCTTATCTAATCTTAATCCTTGTTAGTTTTGGATTGCCTTTAATTATCTTAATTAATCCTAACCATTTAAAGTAGATTAGATGTTCCTACATAATCTCAGCCCTTGATTATTATCCTAGTCTTAGTTAACTAGTCTTTAATTATCTTAATTAAAGTATGCTTCGTTTTTAAGCTATTTGGGACTCCTAATCAAATTCTAACTTAAGTTTTCTAGAAGGTATTAAATAAAAACGAATTTAATATGTTTTAAATCTTATTTGTTGGTTTAGGCCTTAAGAATAACTTAAGCCCATTATGCTAATTTAATTAATTAAGTTCCATATTTATTGACTTAAGCCTAGTTAAAGTTTGTAAGACCAATTCCTTATAATTAAGGCCAATTCTTAATTAATTAAGACAATACATTATGTTTTAATGTGTGTTCACAAAATAATATAGATTAGTGTAAGTATATAGTTATTATATAAGTGTTTAAGGATATAGTTTATCCTACTAAATGACTATTGTACCCTTATATAAAAATAATTTTTTCTACTTCAATTTTTTTCATGTTGTTACAATATGCTATCGGAAACATCTGGTTTTTTGCATCCACAGCAATAGCTCCAAGTAGCGTCCCTCCTTATGTACTGTTGAGGTACGTGCTGTCCTCAAATAAAATCGGTCAAGAACCAGACCTAAATCCATGCAGGCTACTACAATATGCAACGAAGAGTTGCTTAAATAAACCCTCATCATTACATGTGCATTTAGCAACTGTCCGGGCATTACTTCCTTAAGCCTATTACACATCCACGGGATTATGCTATATGACTCGGCAATATCACCATCAATATTCTTCCTCGCCCTTTCTTTGCTATGCTACGACTGTTGATAAGTCATCTTCATTCCATATCCTTGACGGAAGCCTTTGTAGATTTCGCGTGGCAAGTAACTTGGTGTTTGCTTGATCGTGGGTTCAAGACCCATGTAGTCCTTACGAGAGGCTCAACACTAAGATGTTTTTTAGATTCATGAAGATTTTCCTTAAAAAACTCCTTCACCTTTACAAATCGTGTGCCTCTTACTTGACTAGCTGTTACTCTCCAATTGCATCTCTCAACCTTGCATCTTGCATCCAAATAGGTAGTTGTGTTTCGCTTCCACCTATATGGAAAATGATGTGCGATGCCGAACTTATACAGTCGTTGTCGAAAAGCATCTGCACCATCAAATAACTGATTCTCAACAATACAACGCTCGTACATTACATAACCAAGTTCGACACGTTCTCCAGTTGCAGCACGACCAAACACAAACTCTTCTGCAACTGTTCCTATTGGATCACTATCTATAACGGTTGTCTGCATTGGTACAAATCTCCTCTCATTGCCATCAGTATTAGATGTACTGCATTGAACATGTTTGTTATGGCTATAGAAGTTCAATTAAGTAAGCTAAATACATGTACCAATAATATGTAATCACATTTGGAAAAATATATAATGAATTAATATTAAGTTTATTACTTCTGTGATAATCGTAGATTTTTCAATATTCTTACATATTAGGACTTATTTTCATATAATAGGTTAACTGTAAATTATTATAAATACTTATACCAACTATTCATATACTACTCTAATATAACATTCTCACATACTTATATTTAACCAAGAAATGTATGACAATTTAAATACCTACGAGGTGAAACGATGTATGTCGTCGGCTCCTCATCTTCTAATATATAAACCTTAACTGTCCGTTCGTTGAAAATGATCATATTCTTGAAATCTTCTTCATCAGAAATAGGTAGTAATATAATCATTTCTATCATTGTCG
Source organism: Pachysandra terminalis (assembly GCA_031762675.1). Taxonomy (NCBI): domain Eukaryota; kingdom Viridiplantae; phylum Streptophyta; class Magnoliopsida; order Buxales; family Buxaceae; genus Pachysandra; species Pachysandra terminalis. Next base: position 4,015 of record JAUPMG010286706.1, on the reverse strand, counting down.
TGTACTTAACAGTCTTCCCCTCCATAGAGACGTTAAGCTTTTGCTTAACAATGAATAAAAATTCTTCCAACCTTGTCCTCTCGCCGATGGCTAGTTCATTGACACGACCATTTTTATAAACAATGGTTCCACTTGCATTCGTTATTACTTCTCCTTTATCGTCTAATGCTACCTCACCATGGATGTAGCAGTAGCACAAAAGTGTTTTCACCGTGGTCATCCTATTATCAACATTCAACAACAAATAAATACAATTTCTAATCGTGTGCAAATAGGAAAAGATTTAATATTATAGTAGTAATATAATATTAGGAACATCTTTCGAAACCTTAAGAAAATATAATTGAAAAATTAGTAGTATCTTATCCTTTTCAAGTAATAAGATTATAGTACTATAATGCCTACTTATGCAATGCCTAATTCAACAAACCACATATCCTGTAAATATAATTATATCATGACCAGAATCTGAACATAACTGGGACATCTCAATTGCATGAGATGGATAACTAGGTCAAGCAACGCCTAATTAAACAAATCACATATCCTGTTCTCAATTAAGAGCATATAGTGGTTAATTGATTTCAAGAAATACTTTGTGAAGAAAAAAAATATTAAAAAAAGGATTCATACCTTGGTTAGATTGAGCCTGAAATGGATAACTAGGTCAAGCAATGCAAGAACTGTCGATGGAGTAGAAAATTCCAACAGTGACAATACCTCCAAGCCCAATATTACCCTAACCTTGACAACCAAATACTAACAAAGGACAAAAGACTAATGCCAACGAATCAGTTTGTTGAATGAACGAATTCAAATGCTACAAACGATCATGAACTGATCAGGGAAAATAAAGAAAAAACGAAGGGATCCAATACAAAGAATGAGAAACAAATGTAGGGAAGGAGATGGAGTTAAACCTAAAGGGAGGAGGGAAAACCAATGGAAGTCAGGAAATTACCTTAATCCCAAAACAAATGACGAACTGACGAGGGAGAAGAGGAAGAACACGAACAGAGAAGAGAGAAAACCCTTTTGTTCGATCAAAAAAGAGGAGGGAAGAAGACACTTTCATTGTTTTATAAACAGGGGTATAATGGTCATTTCCCCTTTAATTTAATTTGTATTAAAAATTGGAGAATAAGGCAAAAGGGCATTTTAAGAAAGAGTTGTCCAGTTACAGTACAGGACCACTTGTTTTAAAACATTTACATAAAATATAAGCAATCCTATTACGGTCTAAAAAGGGTGACTGACTTTTACTCATTTTTAAAAAGTATAACTAAATATGAGTTCCTAATCTTTAATTGAGAATTGATGTCATCCATGCAAGCACCGTCCTCGAGGAAACGGTGATCTCTCACTTTCTCTCTCTTCCCACTTTATCTCTTCCTAGGCTCTTCTTCTTCCTCGCGTCCTTTTTCTCTCTTTCATCCTTCTTCTTCTCCCTTATGCAACACCTACTTATGCAATGCCTAATTCCGCGTATCACATATCCTGTGAATATAATTATATCATGAACAGAATCTGGGACATCTCAATTGCATGAGATGGATAACTAGGTCAAGCAATGCCTAATTGAACAAACCACATATCATGTTCTCAATTAAGAGCATATAGTGGTTAATTGATTTCAAGAAATACTTTGTGAAGAAAAACAAATATTAGAAAAAAGATTCATACCTTGGTTAAATTGAGCCTGAAATGGATAACTAGGTCAAGCAATGCCAGAACTATCGATGGAGTACAAAATTTTAATAGTGACAATACCTCCAAACCCAACGAGACCCTAACCTCGACAACCAAATACTAACAGAGGACAAAAGACTAATGCCAACGAATCAGTTGGTTGAATAAACGAAGTCAAATGCTACAAACGATCATGAATTGATGAGGGAAAACAGAGAAAAAAAGAAGGGATCCAATACAAAGAATGGGAAACAAATGTAGGGAAGGAGATGGAGTTGAACCTAAAGAGAGGAGGTAAAACCAATGGAAGTCAGGAAAATACCTTAATCTGAAAACAAATGACGAATTGACGAGGGAGAAGAGGACCCTTTCGTTCGATCAAAAAAGGGGAGGGAAGAAGACACTTTCATCATTTTATTAACAGGGGTATAATGGAAATTTTCCCTTCAATTTAATTGGTATTAAAAAATGGAGAATAAGGCAAAAGGGCATTTTAGGAGAGAGTTGTCCTACTACAGTTCAGGACCACTCATTTTAAAACATTTACAAAAAATATAAGCAATCCTATTACGGTCTAAAAAAGGCGACTGACTTTTACATAGTCTTAAAACGTATAACTAAATATGAGTTCCTCAATCTTTAATTGAGAATTAAAGTCATCCTTGCAAGCACCATCCTCGAGGAAACGGTGATCACTCACTTTCTCTCTCTTCCCATTTTATCTCTTCCTAGCCTCTTCTTCTTCCTCACGTCCTTTCTCTCTCTTTCATCCTTCTTCTTCTCCCTTATGCAATGCCTAATTCAACAAACCACATATCCCGTGAATATAATTATATCCTGACTAGAATCTGAACATAACTGGGTCATCTCAATTGCATGAGATGGATAACTAGGTCAAGCAATGCCTAATTCAACAAACCACATATCATGTTCTCAATTAAGAGCATATGGTGGTTAATTGATTTCAAGAAATACTTTGTGAAGAAAAAAAAATGTTAAAAAAAGGATTCATACCTTGGTTAAATTGAGCCTGAAATGGATAACTAGGTCAAGCAATGCAAGAACTGTCGATGGAGTAGAAAATTCAAACAGTGGCAATACCTCCAAACCCAACGATACCCTAACCTCGACAACCAAATACTAACAGAGGACAAAAGACTAATGCCAATGAATCAATTGGTTGAATGAATGGGTTCAAATGCTACAAACGATCATGAGAAACAAATGTAGGGAAGGAGATGGAGTTGAACCTAAAGGGAGGAGGGAAAACCAATGGAAGTCAGGAAAATACCTTAATCCCAAAACAAATGACGAACTGACGAGGGAGAAGAGGAAGAACATCAACGGAGAAGAGAGAAAACCCTTTCGTTCGATCAAGAAAGAGGAGGGAAGAAGACACTTTCATTGTTTTATAAGCAGAGGTAAAATGGACATTTTCCCTTCAATTTAATTGGTATTAAAAAATGGAGAATAAGGCGAAAGGGCATTTTAGGAAAGAGTTGTCCTGCTATAGTGCAGGACCAGTCGTTTTAAAACATTTACAAAAAATATAAGCAATCCTGTTACGATCTAAAAAGGGTGACTGACTTTTACTTATTATTAAAAAGTATAACTCAATATGAGTTCCTCAATTTTTAATTGAGAATTGAAGTCATCCTTGCAGGCACCGTCCTCGAGGAAACAGTGATCTCTCACTTTCTCTTTTTCCCACTTTATCTCTTCCTAGCCTCTTCTTCTTCCCCACGTCCTTTCTCTCTCTTTCATCCTTCTTCTTCTCCCTCCTCCCTCTCTTTCTATCTTATCCCACGTTATGTTGTTATGCTATTTCTCCTCTTCAGGCCTGGAAAGCGTTTCAACTGCAATTCCGCCTTGCTTATCCCTAAAAGTCCATTACTTTGTAAACATCCATGAAAAGAAAAAAAGGTTCTTGTAGAAACGCTTGTGGTTTTCGATTTGTAGCGAAATTCATTGATCTAAAGCCATAAATCGTCATTTTTAGAACAAAAAGCATATTCTAGGATGCGGATTTTTCTGTTTTCTTTCTCGTTTTGTTTGCATTTGAAGTTCATGGAAATTTGTAAGAAAATTTGGGTTTTGAAAGCGTTGTAGCAAAGTAGGTTTTAAGAACGGAGATGACTCTGCTATTGTTTCTGGTTCTTTTCGCGGAAGGCATTGTAGCATTGTGTAATACCCGGTATTTTTGAAAGGGTAGAATTGTAATTCTTCCTTTGTTATCCAGGTCAGACCGGATTAGACAGGACCGGGTCGTATGACTGGGATCGAGGTCGACCGCCTCAGTAGATGAGATTATGAATTATAAAGTATA
>JAUPMG010286685.1:0-17885 GCA_031762675.1 Pachysandra terminalis | reverse complement strand
AGATAACTCCAATAATTTATTCATATATTATAACTAGGAAAATAAAATACTTTCAAAGGTTCAGGTCATTACAACATATGTCAGAATGGACTTACTCTAAAGGAACATTTTTTCTCACTGCCTTACCGAATGGTTCTTACATGACTTACTGCATAAACTATGCTCACAAACGGGTAACTAAACCATGGCAAGCGATCCTAGTAGACCTGCTTTAGCCAATTGGTTCATCCTCTCTAGCCCAACATGGCTGAGTCTAGCATGCCATCTCAATGAATCAGAAATAATAACATCATCATCATCATGAAGTCAAATTAGAAACCAAATTTACATCACTTGAATAATCAATATCAAATATAAATAGACCATCAGAAATAAATCCCCTACCATATAAAAACGACTCTAAAGAAATGGAAACACAGTCTCTATTGAAAATAACGGAAATAACTAGTCTAAATATCTCTACTAGCTATAGCAGATTACTTTGGACTTGTCTCTCTTTCCTCTTCGCTTACCTCTTTAGGGCGCTAGGTACTTTTGTTTGCCTTAGGCGCTTTCTCAGTTGTTTCCCCCTGTTGGAGTGCCTTACCCTTGCGCTTGCGCTTAGACCTGGTTGTCTTGCGCTTCGCTGGCTCAGCTAAGAGAGTAGTGCTGTTAGACCTTCCGGTCTGACGCTCTGCCTCGAGCTCAAGATGACGTGACAAATCATTGAATGTTTTAATATTCTCATTGTGCATCATGACAAGCTTCATGTGCTTCCACGAGTCAGGAAGGGATCTTAGAACAGCGAGAATCTGCTGCTCATCTGTCAAGCAATTCCTTGCAGCTTTCAGATCTCGTATTATAGACGACATCTTCCTAAGATGTTCAACCATGCTTACGCTGGGAACCATCTTGTAGGTCTCAAATTTCATCGTCATTGCACACAATCTGGTAGCCGAAGTACCAGTGAATGCAAGTTTCAATGCATTCCACATCTCAAGTGCAGTCTTATAGGCCTCGAATTCGCCAATAAGATCATTGTGCATACTACTCAACATAGTAAAGCGTGCACAACGATCTTTCTTGGCCCAAGCCTGATAGGCCTCCATTTCTCTACGATGCTGGGCAGTGGTGCCCTCCTCAGGATAAGCTAGGCTGTGGGATAAAGTCTCTAGGGCCTCAGACTCATCGATGAGATATTGGATCTTCCTATGCCATATGTCATAGTTCTTACCATCCAATTTCTCACCCTTATAAAGGTCAGCTACTATACACTTAGCGGCCATATCACTATAATTAAAATGCACATATAATTAGCATCTCATATACACACACATTGTTGATCTTGCAATACTATCTAGGACTAAACAATAAAATTAATCCTTTATTTATCAGATAAAAAATATACTAAACCTTAGGTCATAATGCATAATCATCACTAATATAATAAAGTTTAATATTACTTTTAATCCATAATGTGCAAAACCCTTCTAGGAAATTATATAATTTCAACTGGGATGTTATTTACATGTTAATCTGTTATAACCGTGCTAATAAAATAATCTCTAAGTCATGATATTACTTACATGTTAACCTCATATAATCATGCAAATAAAATTAACTCTAAACATGATATTATTTATATGTTAACCTCATATAATCATATAAATAAAATGAACTGTTAATCATGATATTATTCACATGTTAACCTCATATAACATGTAAATAAAATAATCTCTAAATCATGATACAAAACTCTAGAGGACGTATCGTTGTGGCTCTGACACCAATGAAAGGTTGTAAACGATCCGGATCACGTACCTCAATGCACACGAACCCGAATCTACAACGGAAGATCTCTATCGAACTAGATACCGTCCCACGTCGGTTTATGTGATTACTAGAACCACATACACTGGATCCACACTCAATCGACCTAGGGCTTTGTATGGAACCCCAATAGCAAATCCAGATCTTTAAAGGACGAAGAGATGAAGAGAAGAGAGAGTTCTTTTTGGGCTCTAATCCCCAAAACGTGAATAGTAAATCTTTGGGATATGGAGGAGTTTTCTACTTATAGAAGTCTCAACTCAACTCCATCTAGGACTCTATCTCCTAATCTCATCAGGAGAGAGTTATCCACATCCACACTTCTAATCAAATATGGATGTCCCTTTAAGTGGAGACCACGGTCGGCCCCACGGGTCGGGCCAATCGGGTCGACCCATCTCAAAAATCCAACAGTATGGTGATGCAAAATGGCCATAACCAGGCTTGCAAAGACTCCAGATAATACATGGTGGCTTCTGTTTGCCTATCATGGCAATTTACACTTTGTAGTTACCTGATCTTAGTTCAATTTTTAGAAGTATCTTTTAGTTGTAAAAAATATTTGCAGTGAGAGGAGTGGTGTTGTCTTTTTTCTTTCTGAATTGTCACATTATTGAATGCATGATAGTTGTGCTTGTATTCAACATCTATGTATCTAATGAAAATACTTCGAAAACGAAATCAATCAAGTGTCCAATTGGTAATGGTGGTACAGTTGGAACTGATTCGATTGCTGGTTGTAATGACTAATAATCGTGATAAACACGAACTTTAGTAAATATTAGTTATTATTATTATTATTATTTTGTTAACACGAGGCTACCTATGTGATTTTTTTCACATAAATAAACTTTTAAAGGTCTAATCTTTTCACTAAACTACTACAGCTTGAAGAAAAACAAAAGTTGTAACTTGTGTCACTCTATGACATAAACAGAACCTTGTAGTATTCCATCAAGTTAGTGATGGTTCAACTTGCTAGTGCTATAACATGTTTTTAAACATTCACGAGTGAAGAGAAAAGTCATACTTTGTCAAAACACGTAGTCCAACTTACAAATTATTATATGTGAAGTTTGTAAACGATTTGGATCACGTATCTTGATGCACACGAACCTGAATTTGGAGCGGAAGCTCTCTATCGAACCGGATAATGTCTCACGTCGGAATATGTGATTACTATAACCACATACAATGAATCCATACTCAATCGACCTAGGGCTTTGTATGAAACTACAATAGCAAATCCAGATCCCTGTAGGAAGAGGAGATGAAGATAGGAGAGAGTTCTCTATTGGTGGAATCCCAAAAACGTAAATAGTGACTTTGGGTAGGGAGGAGGAGTCTTGTACTTATAGAAGACTCAACTCAACTCCATCTAGGACTATCTCCTATCTCATTAGGAGAGAGTTATCCACATCCACACTTCTAATCAAGTATGGATGCCCCATTAAGTGGAGTCCCCAGGTCGGGCCAACCGGGTCGACCCATCTCTAAAATCCATCATCTTCCACTGGTCTATAGTGGGCGCGAAGTTTGCATCTCTCTCTTGTACATATTATCTTCTTATCATGGATGCTAATCATACAGGTCGTTGAATGTGCGATTGGCGAGTATAAGTAATGAGCGAGCGACTCCATATCAAGTTCCATAAAAGTGAAGTGGAGGTACACTCTAAAAAAAGTCTCGCCTATGCCCCAAACTCATTTGGCCACATATGATTGTATTTCTAATCCCTCATGAGCACAAGCTCAGATCTATATACTCAACCACAAGATTCATGCTAATGTGCTCATTTAAAATAATTCATATAGGCTACATATATATCGGATACATATAGATAAAAGATGTGAAACATCAAATGATAATTTTAAAACATAAGCACACAACTCTATGAATCGTCTCTCTATCAATGTGATGCCAAATAGTCTTCCCTAAGCCTCATGCCATTAGCTTCGACCTAACTGCCTTCCCAGACAAACCCCCGTTAGACTGTATGTGCCTGGCCATTGGAAAGTAAGCTAGAGTAGCGATCATCAGATTTAACCTCACGAGATGATCAAAGGTAGTAAGGGTATAAGTTGATCCACTCTAGGATCATCTTGATCTTACACATCAAGGAAATTGGGATCCATTTACTTGCTCCCAAAGGAAACCTCACAAATAACACTTGTGGTATGCAACACATGATACGGTGGAGCCCTGGGCCCAGCCAAGGGTATGTCAACCTCCATCACTATACGGATCTTAGTATAGTAACAATCTATGCGCTTAACTTGAGCATCTCAATCCAAGTCACAAGTCTCAAGCACCGTGATTAAGGTCTCACATCCGGCTCTAATCAGGTAATATTCAATTCCTAAGGAATCTCATACTGATGCTCTCAGGGCAACATATAACTCTATAGAGTCCTCTAAATCCCCTTGATGGCATAAATCCTCTTTATGTCTCATTCTGCTGGCAATGCATGTGCCAGGGTTGGTCACTGTGTGAGAAGTCGACTACTAACTTGATGACATATCGTATCTACATCCTCATAATATGGATATAATGTGTGTGTAATTGTCATTCCTTAGATCCCGTAACACATATCTCTAGGTGGGATGTCACGGAACACGAGGCGAGACCTTCGGGATCCATTTCTGGACCGCGGATTGCCATATCATTACCAAAATATAAAAGGGAATAGAATAAAACTGATCTTTATTTCATCTACTCAAAGTTGCGGACGTAAAAAAACATGGATTCAAATAAACAAATCAAATGAATCAAATGGCTACAGAAGAGCATTACATAAACAAATCCAAATCTTATGGTCCCAAGTACTTATTATAACTGAAACTAATAGATAACAGTAAAGAAAACTACAACGTCCAGTCACTCAAAACCCACCTGCAACATAAAGGTTGCATGAGTTTGGAATACTCAGCAAGCATGATCCAGTCACCATCTACATCATCATATATGACTAAAAACCGGATAAATAGTAATAACGATAGAAATGAATAACAGATGTTATAACATGATTATGATGCGAGAATGAACAATCAGATGAACTAATGTCTGCTTAAGCAAGAAATGCAATGTAATGTGGTTTATGCCTATGTTTACATGATATTAAGTGTCCCTCATTGCAGCTTCCGAAAGGTTTTGGGATTTGTGTCCCAGGAATGACCAGTAGTCCCTCGCTTCGTTCTGGGCGCTAACCCATTGTACGAAGGTCACCATATGCTGATTTAAGAGTGTACGATACTCAAGGTCCAGTCGACCTTATGAATCAACTATGATCCATAACTTATTATGTAGGCCTTTCAACCCATAGGACTAGGCAACCTATTATTTCCCACCATCCGGGCACACTTAACATTTCATATGAACACAGTATGAATGCACTCTCCTATGGAATACGGATGGTAGATCCCCTTAGAAGCTATTCACGGGCCCATACATGTGAATAATCCATTGGAACCCATTATACACATTCCTATGATGCAAGTCACAAATAAACATAAATATGGTCAATCATTTCCTTCCTAAGTAGAGACCAACTGGGGAGTATGTTTAATTGGTTAGCACATGCTAAGGGAAACAAGTAAGTTTCAGTCATTGCTGGTACTCAACCCTAGACCCTTTCATGAAGTACCATTAAGCCCTAACCAATAAACATCCAAACCCTCACACTGTCTCACAATAGGTTCCTATTTCTACACAGTTGCGCCCGATCGCATGATCTGCGCTCGATCCCAATGCGCTCGATCGCACTATACTACGCTCGATCGCAATGTTACAGACAATAACTCAGATGTTACTGCTAGCTCTGTTTTTTGGTTCTAACCACCAGGATTTTCTCACAGAACACTGAGAGGATTTCTAGGTTAAATTTCCTATTTATTCAATAACTTTAACCATATAGAAGACATTATAAAACTAAGACAAGTATGTCACAAGATTTCATACACTTCTGATATAATCTCTTAAATGAAAACAGATCATGAAAACTAAGGAATTCATAATACTGAAACATATACAAACCACAAATTCAATTGAATCCAAGGCGAATAGACAATATAAATCAATTGATCGTCATGTTAACACATATAGAATACAACTCTCTTAAAGTAAATCGTAGTTTTTGGAAAGATACGAAGATCGATCATAGCATCACAAATAATAACAAAGATTCAAACCGGATAAGCTACTTACTTTGATTCGAATATGAGTAAAGACTACGAACGGGAATTCTCTATACTCGATTACTTCTCTTCTTTTCTGGAACAAAAACTGGTTTTAGATTCTCAAATTCTCATACTCAGTTCTTCTCTCAAAACTCAGTTTTTCTCTATAAAACTTCAAGCACACAGGTGATGGGAGAAACCCACGTATGGGAGGTTAGAGGTATAGGGAGCTGTTTCCCTAACTTCCCTCCCATGCACCCCTCAATCCTTGCCACCTTGCCAAGACTAAGTCAAAGCAAGCCACTACACTAAGACTGTTCAAACACGTTCTGGTGTATTTGAAATCTGGTTTGTTATTGATGTAACACAAGTACCCCCACTACTAATTTAATTACACTAAAACCCCAACCTAATACATTTGCTTAATAATTAAACCTAGTTCTAATTAGTTTATGATTCAACATTACTAGGTTTGGGTCCAGACTACCGGTTCTGGACTAAGTCCATTAACTAAGATCAAAGTCCATCCCACTCACACTTGATTACATAATGGCCATATTAAATTAGATTAAGTACTAACCCAGACCTATAACTAACTTATAAATAAACATTCATTACTCCTAGTAAAATTACTAATCTACCCTCCATAATCATCTCATTAATTAATCTCATTAATTAGTTCAGCTAATTCGTCGTATATTATTTATTATTTACAAATTTTCGGGTCACTACAGGAATGTGTACATATAATTCATAATCTCATGCTCATGAGTAGATAGACTCTATTAAATTCTCACACAAAAAATATAAAGTAATATGAGATGTCTACATAACAAATGTAAATAATGCTATACCACTTAACACAAATCACAAAACTACCTAATCCCATCACTCGGACATGAACCTTAAAAGCTTCTCTAGCTATAGGTTTAGTCATGGGAACAACTACTATATGCTGAGTAGGGATATGTGTAAGGGACACGTCTCAATATGTAACTCTGTCTTTGATGTAATGATAGCGAATGTTGATGTGCTTCGTCTTGCCGTGGTATTTGGCGTAGGCCAATGATGCCATGCTATCACTATAGACGATGATCGGCCCTACGCCAGCTCTGGAGACTCCAAGATCTTGTAAGAATCACCTCAACCAAACGACCTCCTGGACGGCTGCAAAACAAGCCATGTACTCTGACTCCATAGTGGACAACGTGACACAGACTTGCTTCTTGCTACTCCAAGAGGTGGCCCCGCCACCTTGCAAGAATGTCTGCCCAGTCTGTATCGCAGTAGCCTAATAGCTGCAAATCTGCTCGCTAGAAGCAAAATTATGTAATTTGTTGCTTCACATAGGTATCCAATAGTACAGTTTCACTACCTTCTAATGAGACTGACCTGAGTTACTAATATCAGGTCGAGTACGCATCATAGCATACATCAGACTACCTATAATACTAACATAGGGAACACTAGCCAGTTGTTCCTTCTCTTTCTCTATCTCTGGACAATGACCAAGATGCAATGAAGCACCCTTCTCGACAAGAGTGTCAGGAATTTAGCATCGTGCATTCTGAAGCACTCAAGTTCCTTCCTTATGTAAGTCTCCTGGGACAAACAAAGAAGCCTCTTAGCGCAATTCCTATGAATCTTAACACCTAGCACGAAATTTGCCTCACCCATATCCTTCATCTCAAACTGAAAGAAAGCCACTCTTTAGTGGTGACAATCATCTCCTTGTCATTCCCTGCTAGCATACAACGACAAGATAAGAAAGCTCGTACCATGATGTCTAACATACTCACAATGGTCTTCATCGATCATCGTGAAGCCAAACTCTATAATGACTTAATGGAATCAAAGATACCACTGCATGTATGACTGTTTCAAGCCGTAGGAGAGTTTGAGTCTACAAACTCTGTGTTCATGCTCATCGGCTACGAAACTCTCTTGCTGATCCATATAGATCTCCTCATCCAGTTCTCTATTGAGAAACGCAGTTTTGACATCTATCTGGTAGAGCTCCAAATCAAGGTGTGCGACAATAGCTAGAATGAGACAAATGGAGGCAAATCTCACTAATGGTGAGAACGTCTCCTCGTTGTCTGTATCCTCTCTTTGGGTATAAACTTTAGCCACGAGAGGGTCCTTGTATCTCTCTACACTTTCATTTTCCTTGCGCTTGACCTTTAGAACCCACTTGTTCCAATGGTCTTGCGTCTAAGGGGAAGATTAACAAGTTCCTAGACTTGGTTCTTCTCCATGGAAGTCATTTCATCTTGTCTTGCAGCTATCCACTTCTGCAAAGCAGGTGATGATAACGCCTCCTGGTATGAACCAGGCTCATCATCATTGACCGTGGTAATCATGAACGACTCACCCTAAATCGTGAAACGACAATAAGGAATCTGTCCACGACTACTCCTACGCATGGGATGGTGTGCTAGGAACTAACTTTGTAGGGTCATGGTTTAAGATGTAGGCTGCAATCATAAGTACGTCTCCCCAAAAACTATTGGGTAGGGATGCATGCGCCATCATCGACCTCACAATGTCTAACAAAGTACAATTCCTTCTCTCTGCTACAACATTCTGCTGAGGTGTGTCTGGGATCGTCAATTGCCTACGGATTCCTTGTTCTTCATATAACTTTAGAAACATATCAGATAAATACTCGTATCATCTATCGGTATGGAGACACTTCATGTGTCTATCCAATTGGTTCTCGACTTCCGTCACAAAGCGTATAAAGCAATCTAATGCTTTTAACATGTGGAAAATCAAGTACACATAATCGTATCGCATGTAATCATCGATGGATGTGATGAAATAGGACTACGTGGCGGGTCATAACATTGATTGGTCCACATATGTCAGAATGGACTAACTCTAAAGGAACGTTTGCTCTCACTGCCTTACCAATGGTTTTCTATATGACTTACCGGCTAAACATTGCTCACAAACGGATAGCTGAACCTTGACAAACGATCCTAGTAGACTTGCTTTAGCCAATCGGTTCATCCTCTCTATCCCTATGTGGCCTAGACTAGCATGCCATCTCAATGAATCAGAAATAACATCATCATCATGATGGGAAGTCAAATTAGAAACCTAATTTGCATCACTTGAATTATCAATATTAAGTTTAAACAGACCATTAGAAATAAATCCCCTACTATATAAAACCGACTCTAAAGAAATTGAGACGCAATCTCTATTGAAAATAATGGAAAAAACTAGTTTAAGTATCTCTACTAGCTATAGCAGATTACTTTGTACATGTCTCTCTTTCCTCTATGCTTCCCGTTTTAGGATGCTTGGTACCTTTGTTTTCCTTAGGCGCTTTCTCAACTGTTTTCCCCTATTGGGGCGCCTTACCCTTGCGCTTGCGCTTAGATCTGGTTATCTGGGCTTCGTCGGTTCGACTAAGAGCACAGTGTTGTAAGACCTTGCGGTTTGATACTCTGCCTTGAGCTCAAGATAATGCGTTAAATCGTTGAACATTTTAATGTTCTCATTGTGCATTATGATGGGATTCATGTGCTCCCACGAGTCAGGTAGGGATCTTAGAACAACGAAAATATGCTGCTCATCTGTCAGGTAATTCCCTGCGGCTTTCAGATCTTGTAGCATAGACAACATCTTCCTAAGATGCTCAACCATGCTCACGCTGGGAGTCATCTTATAGGTCTCAAATCTCATCGTCGGTGCTCGTAATCTGGTAGCCGAAGTACCAGCGAATGCGAGTTTCAGTGCGTTCCAAGTCTCAGTTGCGGTTTTATAGGTCTCGAATTTACCAATAAGATCATTATGCATACTACTTAACATAGTAACTTGTGCACAACTGTCCTTCTTGGCCAAGCCTGATAGGCCTGCATGTCTTTATGATGCAAAGCAGTGGTCCCCTCCTTAAGATAAACTAGGGTATGTGTTAAAGTCTCTAGGGCCTTGGACTCATTAAGAAGATATTGGATATTCCTATGCCATATATCATAGTTCTTACAATCCAAGTTCTCACCCTTGTTTAGGTCAGTTACTATTTTTTTGCGGCCATATCACTAAAATTAAAGTGCACATATCTCTAACATCTCATATACACACACATTGTTGATCTTGTATCATTATCTAGGACTAAACAATAATATTATTATTTTATTTATCAGATAAAAAATACACTAGACCGTAGGTCATAATGCATAATTATCACTAATACAATAAATTTATAATACTACCCTTCTAGGAAATAACATAATCTCAACTAGGATATTATTTACATATTAACCTCATATAACAATGCAAATAATCTTAACTCTAAACATGATATTATTTACATGTTAACCTCATATAATCATGCAAATAAAATAATCTCCCATTCATGATATTACTTACATGTTAACCTCATATAATCATGTAAATAAAATAAAATCTAAATCATGATCACACGTTAACTTCATATAATCATGTAAATAAAAAATTAAATTATTCTATTATTTACGTGTTAACCTCATATAATCGTGCAAATAAAATAATCTAATTCATGCTATAATTTACATGTTAACTTCATGCAAATAAAATAAAACTCTAATCATGATATTATTTACATGTTAACCTCATATAATCATGCAAATAAAAATAACTAATTAAATCATGATATTATTTACATGTTAACCTCATATAATCATGTAAATAAAAATAACTAATTAAATCATGATATTACTTACATGTTAACCTCATATAATCATTCAAATAATTCTTTAACATGATTCAAAGTTCTAACACTAAAATTCAAAAATAAACATGAATTCTAAAGTCTGATCTGGGTGTGCGCTAGCCTAGAAGAAAGGGCACACACGAGAGCCCATTACGCAGCAGGGTGCGTGGGCAGCCAAGCAGCAGCATGCTCACGCGTGAAGCCTAGCACAAGGCCTCGTGCGGCAACCCATCAGGCATGCAGGCTGCACACGGGAAGCCCAGTGCAACAGGCCCAGCGCTCGGGCCACGCACGGGCAGCCTAGCGCGAGCCGTTCACGGGCAGCCCAATGGTAGGGCCAGCGCACGGGCCTAGCTCGCGGGCAGCCCATCATGGCGGGCCCAGTGCGCAGGCCGCGTACTGGCAGCCCAGCGTGCAGGCCGCGCTTGGGCATCCCAGCACAACAGGCCCAACACATAGGCCCAGTGCTTGCGCCGCTCACGGGCAGCCCAAGGCAGTAGGCCCATCGCGCGAGCCACGCATAGGCAACCCATTAAGTAGGCCCAGCACGCGGGCTGCGCCTTTGTAGCCCAAGGTAGCAGGCCCAACATGTTGGCCACGCACGGGCAACCCAGTACGCAGGCCTAGCAAGCGGGCCACGCATGGGCAGCCCAGCTCAGCAGGCCCAGCGCTCGGGCTGCTCACGGACAGCCCAACGTGCAAGCTACTAACGGGCAACCCAGCTCGTAGCCCTAGCGGACAGCCCAGGGGCGTGCGTAGGCGCACCAGCCCAGGCGCGTGCACAAGTGCAGCAGCCCAAGTGCGCGCCTACGTGCAAATGTAGATTACTGCAGAAAAACAGCAACTCGGTTGCAGATTTGACGAGGTTTCTCGACGTACCTCAGTCCAACGAAGATGCATCGTAGTAGCTCTGATACCAATGAAGGTTGTAAATGATCTGGATCATGTACCTCGATGCACACGAACTCGAATCCACTGCGGAAGCTCTCTATCGATATCGAACCGGATAACGTCCCACGTTAGAATATGTTATTACTAGAACCACATACAATGTACCACACTCTATCGACCTAAGGCTTTGTATGGAACCCCAATAGCAAATCCAAATCTCTGTAGGAAGAAGAGATGAAGAGAAGAGAGAGTTTTCTATGGGTGGAATCCCAAAAACATGAATAGTGACTTTGGGTAGGGAGGCGTCTTTTACTTATAGAAGACTCAACTCAACTCCATCTAAGATTCTATCTCCTAAGCCCACTAGGAGAGAGTTATCCACATCCACAGTTTTAAACAAGTGTGGACGTCCCATTAAGTGGGGACCTAGGTCAGCCCAAACAGGTCGGGCCAACTAGGTCGATCCATCTCTAAAATCCAACAATATGCATTCTATTCAACAATATTTGTTGTCGCTTTCCTTATGTAAATTTTCATCATTGCCTTCATCCTCTTATCCTGATCTCAATTTTTATCGCCCCTATGAAATGAAATCTTCTTTACATAGCATCTCATAGAGTCACTTTATATTACAAATAAATAAACATTTAGATGCTTGTTGAATCCCTTGTGCCTAGTATAGCCATTTGAGTAGCTCAAGTTTCCTTAGCAGAGCATCTCATAGAGTCACTTTATATTACAAATAAATAAACATTTGGATGCTTGTTGAATCCCTTGTGCCTAGTATAGCCATTTGAGTAGCTCAAGTTTCCTTAGCAGAAAGTCTTCTCAATATTTTTCTTATCCTGTTATATGTATCCACAATTAGCTGAACTATTGGTTATTCTCTTATTTATTTATTTATTTTTTTTCCTTTCCTTTGTTGCGCAATAAAAGCAGATTCAGCTTGAACAGTCCGTCCATATCCATCCAGTAGCAGAAAACCAGTAGCCGCTTTCCCGTTCCGTAGTACTAAACCATCAGAAAATGTTTTTTGGTTGGTTGCTGGCATATTAAAATGATGGTTACACCTGTTTAACTCAATTTAGTTACTATCTTGTCCTTTTCATTCTTGCCTTCCTATGTCTTGCTTTGACTGTACGTACCAGCATTGGGTTGCTTTTGATTGTATTAGAAGTGTAATAGAGGATGAACCCTTTATAGTCATTTTGTTTTTAGATTTGTTTTCCATTTTGAGGGTTCGAATCCTTTTGACTTCTATACTTTATGAACCCTTTATAGTCATTGTTTTTAAGATTTGTTTTCCATTTTGAGGGTTCGAATCCTATTAACTTCAAAATCTAGTGGATGGCACACCATATTTGAACAATTGCACATGACTTTAACTTCAATATTTTAGTCATTTTATATTCTCTTTGTATTTATGAACTATTGGTTTTAAGTATACTTAAATTGTTAATTAACAATTAAAATATACAAAAATAGTTGTGGATAGAAAGATCTTCACAAGTTTCAAACAAAAAAGAAAGAAAGATCTTCACTAGAGCTTCACCCCTTCTTTTTTTTTTTTTTATTGAAATCAATGACTAAACAAAAAGAATCACTCCCTCCCCCCTTTTTTTGTATTGAAACAAAGACTTAGGCTGCGTTTTGCCCCGGCTTATATAAGTGCTTATTTCAGCTTATAGCTTATTAAAACACTTGTTAAAACTAAAAGTGTGTTTTGTAACACCTAATGGGTACGTCCATAAGCAGTAGAGGAAGGCTACTCATAAGGAGAAGCTGCTGAGAATAGCTTCTCTTATCATTTATGCGGGAAGCTATTTCTAAACTTTAGTAATATTTTTATAATACCTATTTTACTCCATAAGCAGTAGAAGAAGACTACTTATAAGGAGAAGCTGCTGAGAATTGCTTGTCTTATCATTTATGCGGGAAGCTATTTCTAAACTTTAGTAATATTTTTATAATACCTATTTTACTCCCCTTATGGTGTTTTCACTCTCCTATTTTTTTATCTTTTTTTTTTATAATATTTAATTATTCATCAAAAAAAAAAAATTTGATCACACCAAAAGTATACAATGTTATAGGATCAATTGTTCTCATATAATCCTATTAAATATAGCGAGTCAATACATAAAAACCAAAATTGATCATCATGCGTTAATTTTTCTTCACAAAAAAAAAAAAAAAAATTGTTATAGTTGAGTTGAAAATGCAGTAACAAAATCGACCATAAAAAGAAATATATATGTCATTTATGGTAATACCCCCACCCAATTATTTTTTGCCACGTAGACTATTGGCATAAAACATTTCAATTAATGTAAGAACCAGATTTGGGTTGATATGTCTTATAGGGTTTTAGATTGCTATGTGACAAAAAATAAAATATCCCATCTGGGAATAGAATTTTTTTTCCCTTATAATCAAGGTTGAGTTGATCATTGCAATACACAACTGTAGTGGGTGGTTTTGTGAATAGTCACCAAGAGTAGTAATACTGACCGACGGGAACCTAAATCAACGAGTGACCGTATCCGGTCTCTAAAAGAACCAAAGAACCAAAAGTGGTGGACCGTCTAACACTGGTCGAACCAAGCTAAGGAAAACAGTAAGCTAATGCTAAGAACTACGTGAGAACACTTCAGAGCTACGTTTTTCAGGAGTCTAATGCCTTTTTTTCCAACCTCCCGAATAAGGTAAGTGAGCCAGTATTTATAGCTTTTGGAAGAAAGTTTACTGCAGTTAGAATTTCTAACCACCATTTTCTGACGGTGGTTAAAACGTTCACTTGGGGTACTACGCATTATGTACCCTAGTCTCTTAGGTAGACCAATCATAAGTCATTTGGATAATTATAGGTTTGCCATTGAGAAACTGTGACGGCCTATAATCCCAATACGGCCAAGTGTTGGCGAGCCTCAAACCCTCCTTTCCTTCACATTCTATTTTCCCTCCAGATAATGTAGTATTTCCTTCAACGTTGTTGAGCATCGCTCTAGACGGAGGTAGTGTCGCCTTCAACGTTGTCGAGCATCGCTCTAGATGGAGGTAGTATCACCTTCAACGTCGTCGAGCATCACTCTAGACGGAGGTTGTATCGCCTTTAACGTCATTGGGGCTCGCTCTAGACGGAGGTAGTGTTGCCTTCAACGTCGTTGAGCATCACCCTAGACGGAGGTAGAATTGCCTTCAACGTCGTTGAGCATCTCTCTAGACGGAGGTTATATCGCCTTCAACGGCGTCGAGCCTCGCTCTAGACGAAGGAAGTGTCTCCTTCAACATCGTCGAGCATTGCTCTAGACGGAGGTAGTATCGCCTTCAACGTTGTCGAGCATCGCTATAGACGGAAGTATTATCACCTTCAACGTCGTCAAGCATTGCTCTAGACGGAGGTAGTATTGCCTTCAACGTCATCGAGCATCGCTCTAGATGGAAGTGTTATCACAATAGAGTACCTATTAATAGTAGTTTTATTGTATATTCATTGTGTAGTGGTTATCATCCTGTGACTTACGTAATAAGGAGTCATCGTGGTAGCGCACTACCATCTCTCCATATCTATGTCTTGGTCATACATTCCTTGAACGGATTCCCTCAACCGACCGGGGTTCTTCCAAAGGAAGTTCCCAAGGGTTCTACCCCTTGGTGTCAGTGAGGGCCTTAGCATGTGTTAGTCATACTCTTGACATGTGGCGGTTTATTATCGGGTTATTTGCCCATACCCTTTCTCATATCTACATGTTAGTCCCCCTGACCACCACGATTATCTTCAAGATATTGGCGTGGTCATGGTATAGTTTGACTAATGTTGTGTTGTGTTTTTTTTTTTTTTTTTGGTTGCTATACCAGTCCACCCGGGGCTTGATAATAACAAATCATAATTGTGGTGTCTGGCACCACCTCACCTGGGGATGCCTTGGATGTCCACCCTGCTCCAGGGATCTGGTGACAGCCATCAATTTCTCCTTGCTCTTGGAGTCTGGTGACAGCCATAGTAGTCCTTCCAAGACTTAACTTTATTTTTTTGAAATTAATAATGTTTATTTTCTTGGCGCCACCTCACCCGTAGGTGGGGATGGCTTGGATGTCCCCCATGCTCCTGGGGTCCGGTGACAGCCATCAACTTCCCCCTGCTCCTGGGGTTTGGTGACAGCCATAGTAGTCCTTACAGGACTTGACTTTATTTTTTGAAATAGATAATGATTATTTTCCTAGCGCCACCTCACCCGCAGGTGGGGATGCCTCGGATGTCCCCCTGCTCTTGAGGTCCGGTGACAGTTATCAACTTTCCCCTTGCTCCTGGGGTCTAGTTACAGCCAGAGTAGTCCTTACAGAACTTAACTTTATTATTTGAAATAAATAATGATTATTTTCCTAGCTCCACCTCACCCGTAAGTGGGGTTGCCTTGGATGTCCCCCTGCTCCTGGGGTCTGGTGACAGCAGAGTAGTCCTTACAGGACTTAACTTTATTTTTTGAAATAATAATGATTATTTTCTTGGCGCTATCTCACCCGCAGTGGGGATGCCTTGGATGTCCCCCCTGCTCCTAGGGTCTAGTGACAACCATCAATTTCCCCCTGCTCCTAAGGTCTGGTGATAGCCATCAACTTCCCCTATGCTCCTAGGGTCTGGTGACACTACTATCTGTCCCCACGGGACTAGATTTTTTTGCCTTTTTATTTTGCTACATAGCCATGACGTCATGGCTTAAGCCTCAATTTTTTATTTATTTATTTATTTATTTTACCTAGCCATGACGTCATGGCTTTAAGCCTAACATTTTTTTTGTCGCTACACAGCCATGACGTCATGGCTTAAGCCTCAAATTCTTATTATTTATTATTTATTATTTATTTATTTATTATTATTATTTTTTTTATTTTTACATAACCATGACATCATGGCTTTAAGCTTATTTTGTTTGTTGCTACATAGCCATGACGTCATGGCTTAAGCCTCAAATTTTTTATTTTTTTTATTTTTATTATTTTTTTATTTTTATTTTTTATTTTTATTTTTTATTGTTACCGCAGTTCTTCTTTCCTAGACTGCCTTGTCGTTTGGATTGATCCTCACGTGATCAATTCCTTTTTTTTTCTTTTCTTGTTATCGCAGTTCTTCTTTCCCGGACTGCCTTGTCGTTTGGATTGATCGTCACGGGATCAATTTTTTCTTGTTATCGCAGTTCTTCCTTCCCGGACTGCCTTGATTGTTTGGATTGATCCTCATGGGATCAATTCCTTTTTTTTTTTTTTCTTTTCTTGTTACCGCAATTCTTCCTTCCCAGACTACCTTGGTCGTTTGGATTGATCCTCACGAGATCAATTCTTTTTTTTTTTTTAATGGCAAGACAGAGATTCTTATGCACCTGCTCCCTTGAAGTATTCAGATGAGGATGGTCCTCCTCATCCTCCAACGAACTGGGCTGACAGCCCTCTTATTGATGGTTGGCTTTGGAAGAGGGTACCTCCTAATCCAGTTATACCGGAGGGTTCCGTGAATGTGAAGGCATGTCCTTTCCCACCAACAGATACTAAAGTAGGTATAGATCCTCCCTTGGAATCTATTACTCGTATTAATTTCCAATCCGGGGCTTATCCTCCTAGCCAGGTGCGATTTAAGTCACATCTCGGTCATCCTATCAGTTGGCGCGAGTGGTGCCGAGATATTCTAGATGTTTATTTCTATCGGAAAAAGCTTCGGAAGCGCGGTTTGAGGGATGCCATACAGGCGTGCATGGAGTCGACTATTATCGTTGACAAAAAAGCAATCTTTCAACTACTTTGTCATAGCTGCTTGGGGTGAGTTTGCCCCTTCTTTGGAGGATGTTTATGTGTTACTTGGCCTGAAGATTGTTGGTGATACTGATCCTACCAACCTTTCTCCTAGTGCTGACAAGTTGCGCCTCATCAGGTTATTAAACAAGGCAAAATTCTTGGTAGCTACTCAACCAAGTATTCTTCTCGTTCTAGCTCGAAGGAGTCGAAGATGAATTCTTCCTACAGCGGTTGGGTCCGTTATATCTTCAAAGACATGAAGCAGATTAAAGGGGAAGATGATGCTCTCAAGTCGTCTACTGGTGTTGGGTATTTTGCAGATTATATGTTTGAGGATTTTCTTGCTCTCTTCCTCTCGAGATATCTCTTCGAGGGTTTGCCACATGAGAAAGTGCAGGATCGTCACTTTCTTTTGGCGATACAGATGGCACAGGGCGCTCGATTTCCCCTTGCAACTATGTTATTGAGCACTCTCTATTACAAGATAGATCTGTTGGTTGAGGATCTGTCCTCTTCCT
>JAUPMG010286665.1:0-17887 GCA_031762675.1 Pachysandra terminalis | reverse complement strand
GTTGCTAACTTTTGTGGGAGGGGGAACTAAATCTAGGATTACACCATCCCTTTTAAGGGTCACATGTGTCCTGCATGACAAATAAAATAGAAACATTAAATAAATAAGCTAAACGATCACACATCTTGTTTTCATGCCTGTGCTGGGAATGGACTGAATGTTGTTGATAAAAATATAATAAAGCCACATATAAGAAGTTCTTGACCACCAAAAACAAATGCTTAACTAAAAGATTGATCACAATACTTAATTAGGTACATTATCAAAGTCTCAATCAACTAGCAAGATAACAAAACCAGATTAGAAAATTAAGCTTGACATATATCAGCACATGGTGTCCCATGTTTATACTTTTTACAATCGTCGTCTAAATAATATTTGAAAATTAAAATCATCTCTCAACACGTGAATTCACAGATGTGTACAACTAGTCTTCTTTCTTTCGTTATTTTTGTAGGTTCAAATGGGTAAAACCTGTTACACATTTCAAACAGAACTATATCCCAAGACATACCTCCAAAATGTTCCTCCAGCTCAAAATATTATAGATTTGCAATGTACAAGCAACATATATTCTTTCATAAAGATATCCATTTATGCTGACAAGATTAAATTTTAAAAAATCCAGACAACTAATAAATTTTATATATATATATATATAGTGTTTAAGTGCACAAGATTTAGAAGGTAAATGGCAGAGAATAAGGGCAGAAAGAAGTAGACATAATT
This sequence comes from Pachysandra terminalis, assembly GCA_031762675.1. Classification (NCBI taxonomy): domain Eukaryota; kingdom Viridiplantae; phylum Streptophyta; class Magnoliopsida; order Buxales; family Buxaceae; genus Pachysandra; species Pachysandra terminalis. The sequence continues at coordinate 17,158 of JAUPMG010286665.1, read as the reverse complement.
CTTACCTTCCAAGAGGATAAATCTCAACTGAATTGCCTAAGAACTTGGTCTTTATCTTAGAGGTCAAATCATACGTAAAATGTTCATTTTCAGCATGCCCTGCACTTATTGGAGGATGGTGACTCACCTGAAGGGAAAATGGAATAGCGATAATGATGCAACCAAGGAAAAGGAAAACATGGAAAAACAATAAACAGAAAGCAGCATCAAGATACCAATTACTAAAAGAAATGACTAAACTTGTTCATTTTCAACATGCAAGAAAAGGAAAACGCTTTCTTTTACAGTAGCATGTATGTTACACCAGCAGCAGTCAAAAAGAGCTACAAAAGATGAGAAAGCTCAGGAAAATCGGTCGCTGAAAAACTCACCTGCTCGGCAATAAATGTAATGCCCCCATGATTAATCATTTCATAAGTCTCACCGAGAATAGGATTGAAAGGCTTCCAGGTTCTTTTATAGGCAAAGTAGACAGATACTGCCCATGATGCTGAAACAATGACCATAATTTGCGTTATTAACACATTATGCAAATGCATACCACATAAAAATATAATAACAAAAATACTTACAAGCATACACCAATCGCATGTAAGGATCCTCACATTCATCTGCCAGATCTAATAAGTGGGAGTATTCCATTATCTGCAATAGGCATTATACAATTTGTGATATCCTGGGAACAATGAGCATCATCAAACATATAACATTGTCATGTATGCAATTCAAAATAAGAGTACTACAAACCTCTGCCATTCTCTGAAGCGCTGTCATTGGCTCAGAAATGAAAACAGGAAGTGTCACCAATGATGTGATATCTGAGCCTATATACTTGTGCATCATCTTATAATAACTGTCTCGTTCCTGAAAATGCGGAAAACAAGGAGGTTCAAAAATGAGTTGCACAAACTATAAAAGAATTTTCATAAAAAAATTGACTTGTTAAATAGAACATGACACTCAGTAAGCAGAAAAACTTCCAAAACACAAACAAACCACCATCCCCAATGTTATGATTTTACTAACATAGCAATCTAAGTAATTATGAGAACAAAATAGTGTGCTTTTAATGGGTTCATTGTCTTTTTGATTGCATGGTGGGTATTGCTTTAATTGAAAAAGATTTCATCATTGTGTTGAAATGTATCTTACAAAAAGAAGATACAAAATGCTTAATAATACTAAGAAAGTTCAAGGCAGCTCTGAGATGCCACAACATGGTCATGTTACTTTCTTATCTTTCAGTGAGTTCACTGTCTTCCTATGTTCATGGGAGATGTGATTTCAAATAAGAGAGATGTTATAATTGTCTTCATTGTATCTCTCAAAAGAATGTTCTCCCTGCCATAAAGACTTTATTCAGTTGAAGACACTACAGTAAGATCTATGCAGCTTATATTCTAACCTCAATATACTTGGCATCACTCACCTATGTCAGTCATTATTTAACAAAGATAAGTAGAAGCATCCACAGTTGTTAATGCAAATTTTGAATACAGAAATTCAATAATCATGTTGGCAAATATCCACTGTTGACTTTTAGATCAAACGTTTTGCTCATTTACTCTAGTAGAGATATGGATTCTCAATGTGATCTTAATCACATTGTTTTTTTTTTTTTTTGATAAGTAAAGTTGTAATATTATAAAAACAAATGTAAGAAGAAAGATTACAAGTCTAGCAATCAATGCACAAGTATCGGCATCCAACAAAAAGTCAAAACACCCTACTCTATGTATGTAAGCGACACCGCTATAACTCCCTCCACCTATTCACAAAATCACAAAAATCAATATCACAGAACTTTGGAGATGTCTTTTCCCAATGAAAAAGGAGGGCAACAGCTCTCTTAGTAATCTCACTAATCTGTACCTCCTTACCCTCAAACAATCTATAATTTCTCTCCTTCCATAATGACCAGCAAACGACACGAGGGCAAAGATCTTAATCACATTGTTAGTTGCATCCCTTCCTTTTGAGAATAAAAATCTACGACTAAAAGAGAAAGCAAGAGTGAGGAAGAGAAGCATGCAGAATAAGACAGATTTTCTCAAACTAGGACTTTCAATAGTTTAGGATGTAAAGGCCCTTTGAGGGGCTTGATTTACAAAGAAAAGAAAGGCAGCTGTTGACCACCGTACATAATATATGGGCCTCCTGGCCTCACATGTCGGCTCTCAAAGAGCTTGCTGTAGAAAATATAAAGAAGAAAAAATAGAGAAAGGGGAAAGCACTTACAATACCACGGACATGGTACTTAAAGCTGCATGATTCCTAAGAATCTTTTTCTCCTATTTTTCTCTCCTTTGTAGCAGTCTAATTTAGAGCTAAATACATTTCAATACCCAAAATATGACAAAAAAATGCATATATAATGAATGACATATACTCGAGGAAGTACGACAGCTTACTAGCATACGAAAAAATGGAGAAATCATCCACAATTATAGTCCAAATAAGACATAATGTATCTAAACACACTATAGTTACAACAAGGTTGACTAAATGGTATAATAAAATTAGATGAAATGAGCAAACCCAATGAGGAGACATCAATACATCACATCCATAAAGAGTGGTATCTCGGCTCAACGTCATCCTAATCACCCCACCACCCCCATATATGCATTGTTTTTGTCATATTTTAGGTTATTAAATGTATTTGGTTCTATGTTAGACACCTATGCAGTTGCATTAAAAATAAACATATTGTCACAGATTTTTCTTTTTTCCACTGTCAACAACATGTCACCAACATGTCCCTGGAAAGGTCCGACGAGATGATGACATGTCTTGAGTCAGAGAAATTTACAACCTTGGCCACAATCCAAGGCCGTGGCTCTATTATGGGGTTGTGGTCTTTGTTTCTTGGGTCACCTACGTTAATCCTGTCTAAACGTCCCTCTTGCGTGGCTTACTTAAAGTCATTGGATCAGGGCCCTTGGCATGCTGAAAGATGTCTACCAACAGCAATTATAAAATGAATAAACTATGATTACTTCTGGGGACTGTTACTTGGTGTGACGGTAAAAAACTAGGGTTGCCAGTGAGAAAACACAGGTTATTGTCAATCCACCCCTCCCGAGACCCTGCTTTGGTAGGACCTAAAGCGGTTTATGGTCCTTTTCTTTTAATTATGATTAACTTCTCGTAATTTAAATTATATGGTTCTTTTTTTCCCTATTTTTCATTGCAAATCCAAACCAATTTTTGATTTCCTGTGAATAGAAACTTCAAGGCTAGACCAGCTAAAAGATGACAACATGCAAAATTTGATGAAGTAAACTCCAACGCTGATTTGTCTTTTGATTTTATTAGGAGTGTTAATATTAATATGAAGGTGCACTAACAGGCCAAAAGAAGGTCAACACATGTATCCACCATCTTAAACCTGTGTATCCACCATCTTAAACCCACCAGTGAATGAATTTGAAAGCATGGCTGTATAATTTGACCAATTACATACTTATGAGTACTATGCCGTATTGAAGAGAGACCCCGTTTGCATTCTCAAGGAAGTGCATAGAAAATATAAATAATGTACAAGAAGATTATAGAACATTCTTATTGTATTGATAAACCCACTAACATGTATAAGAAATTAGAAATATAAATGAATCATAAACCCAAATCATTCAGTATTGGAAGAAAAAGCATGTACACAATGGAACAATATCATAAACAAAATCAAAAGAGAGAGCATGTACACAATGGAACAATATTATAAAGAAAATCAAAAGAAACCAATGTACCTCCTGCTTCCACCTGCCTCTTTGAGCTTCCTCTTCTGCATCTTCTGTGCCCCCTTCTGGATTTATAACTTCCAACCCTTCATAACCAAGCAACCTGAAGGAAAAATCAAACACCAAATATTGTTAAGGCCAGATTCTCTGGAACATGAAAACAAATTGACCTAAAGATACATGAGATAATATCCCCCCACCCACCCACACACACACACATCATCACCACAAAACACACACACACGACTATGAGTTCTCGATTACAAAAGGTGACCGAATCAAAAGGAATTAAGAATGAAATAAAGATAAAGGGCCTAACCATAAGATGATAAATCAATTTGGGGTAAGGTCAAAGGGCATTAACCATATGCATGTCACACTCACAATATTAACATATAATCATATGCTCGTCTGTAGACAATTGATGAAAATGAAGCCAAATCACATTGTCTTTTCCAAATTTACTCAAAAAGATTATAGGTGAAAAAATGAAGTTGCTCAAACTTTTTGCTTTCAGAATTACTATTATGATAACATATAAAAGCCCCCAAAGCCCCAAATATTTCCATACATACCCCTAATATAACCTTCAAATGCTTAAAAAAAGTGAGGTCCAGAGAGTAGTATTGAGAAAAAGGATGGTAATGCTAAAAAAACTTAATTATTAAAAATTTTACATAAATCAAAGACTAATTTATCCATGCCCACCATGATCGCAAGCAATAGTGGGCCCTCTAGTTGCATCTACATCTAACGACTAACATGATATTTTAAAAGTTGTAGCTTTATCCATGAATGCATATCAAGCAAGATCCTTAAAATTATACAAAAAAAATCCATAGACAAAGAAAAACTCTCATTTTTTTCTTGTATTGCTGTATCCTTTGTTCATTGTTGGTCCTAGCCTGCACAAATGAGGGTTGCATCAGCTTGGAAACTGGAGTAGAATTTTTGCTAGATCTCTTTATGACATGAATCCTGAACCATTATCTTGATCTTATGGTAGGGCATTCTCCTGAAAGGACAAGTTGTGACGGAATCTGGTTGCAGTGATAAGTGAGCAAGGGTTGGCTAGGGCATCCTCCAAAAACAAGTTGTAGTTGCACCCAATTGTAGTGGTAAGTAAGCGAGAGAGAGAGAGAGAGAGAGAGCTAAAGAGGATGCGTATAAACTCTGGTGCATAGTAAAAGATAATAATCGAAATGGTGTACGAAAAATGTTGAATAGAGACACAAAGATTAATGTTATAGAAGTCAGAATAACTAGTGATAGGTCAGCAAAATTTAAATTAATCCATGGGACAAATAATATTTAACATCATTAGTGCATATGCACCCCAAGTAGGATTTAAAGAATATATTAAAAAAAAACAATGTTGGAAAGAAATTGATACTTTAATTTAAGAAATTCTCGATGCAGAGAAGAGATTCATAGGTAGCAACTTAAATGATTATGTCTGAGAAGAGAGTAGGGACTGTAATAGTATAGATGGATGACGACGCTTTTAACATTGAAATGAGATGGGGAAAGCTAATCTTCAGTTTGCACTAGCTTAGAGTCTTGCATGAGCACATACTTTCTTTCAAAAGAGAATTGAACATCCATTATCTTTAAGGATGGACTAAACAGGATCCAAATCCACTTTCCCCTTATTAGAAATTGCTAGAACTAAGAGAGTTGGCCTTCAAACATCCACATGTGCACATTTGGTTGTTTCATGTTTATGCTCATAAAAAAGTTTTAGAGAGACCTGGCTTTGAAAGCAAATTGTTATGCTAATTTCTGTTAATTTTGCGTGACTCGCATGTAAACTTTTATGAAAACACCATTGATCACCTTGAAAAGCTTGTGATAAAATAACATATGAACTGATAATAAAAATGGATGCCTGACATACAGCTCAATAACTTAGCTCTTAAAACTTCCAACATATCACAATTTCATTAGATATCTGTTAATGTTTGAAATTCTTCCCTGTCAAAATGATAGGAGAAAATGAAGTAGCTGATTGCTAATCAGATGGATGTTAGATGCTCTCTGATATCAGTTCTATAAGCTTTGTCCAACAAAATCAATTCTTGTGTAAACCATGCTTGTAAGATGTTCAAAGCTTAGATACTTTGTGTGGCACCAGTAGTTCTATATGCTTTGTCCAAAGAAACTTAATTTTAGTATAAACCAATGCCTAGAAAATGTTAAATCTAGGTATAAGAAGGCGATTGTTACCACTGAATCACTGCTATGAACAGTTCAAACCCAAAGCACAGTAAATTTAGTACTTTATCAAGAAAAAATGAGCCATTTAAAACCTTAAACACATTAATCATTAAAATTAAAAAATAAATAAAAAAAATAAAAAAAGAACAGAAGCAGCAAATCATCACAACTAATCCAAAGAAACTTGATTTTAGTACAAACAAATGCCTATAAAATGTTAAATCTATGTATAAGAAGGCGATTGTTACCACTGAATCACTGATATGAACAGTTCAAACTCTAAACACAATAAATTTAGTACTTTATCAAGCTAAGATGAACCATTTCAAACCTTAAACACATCAATCATTAAAATAAAATAAAAAAAAAGAACAGAAGTAGCAAATGATCAAAACTAATCCAAAGCAACTTAATTTTAGTACAAAACAATGCCTAGAAAATGTTAAATCTAAGTATAAGAAGGCGATTCTTACCACTGAATCACTGAAATGAACAGTTCAAACCCTAAACACAATAAATTTAGTACTTTATCAAGAAAAAACGAACCATTTCATATCTTAAAACACATCCATCATTAAAATTTATATATATATAAAAAAAAAAAAAGGAACAGAATCAGCAAATAATCAAATCAACATACCCGTTGACTGATTTGTGCATCGCGTTCCCAAAATTGGACAAACCCAACGCGATCGATGCGAAAAAGCCACCGCCTTGCTTCTGATCCTTAGAATCCATCTCGGAAACCCTAATTGAATCCCCCTCTCACAGAATCTGAAGAATTATAAACGATTGATTGATAAGTTCGCGACTGAAAACTGCAGGAACGGTGATGTTCTTCTTCAACGAGACCTTAAAATTTAAAGAGAAAGCCAAGAAAACCCCTCTCGATAGATCCTCCAAGAAAGATAGAACTTATATATTATTAAAAAAATTGACAAGTTAAAAAGAGGTAAAAAGACTGATTACTGGAAACGACAAGGAAGAGTGGTGGAAGGAACTCCTTGGCGGTTCTGCTGTTTGAACCGCGAGATCGAATATTTTCACATACATACCCAGAATTACGACTTTTTCTTTTTTCTTTTACCTAAAAAAAAATCCAGATTAATTAAAAAAAAAACCATTTTTATTTTTTCTTTTTCTGGATAAGTAGACAATCTAAAAGCACAATTTCATTGCAAACGAAAATATAGTAAGTGTAAAATAAAACAAAACCACCCAATGTGGATCCCGCATGTGAAATTTCTTGGGTCAATAAGTCAATATTGTTAGGTCAAAGTCAAATATGTCCACGTTGTGGTCTACTTCTTGGAATGCGAAGACATAGATGCGTTTTTTTTACTGTTCCTTTGCAAAAGCAACTTATCCTTAGGGCTGTCAACGAGCCGAGCTAGTTCGGCTCGGATTCGGCTCACATGAGTCGAATTTGAGCTCAATATCTAAGTTCGCAAACCTAGTTGAGCTCAAAAAAAGGCTCATTACTTTAACGAGCCTGAGCCGAGCTTAGGTAGGCTCAGCTCTGTTTAAACTCGGCTCGATTTTATATATCGCATATAAATTTGTATATTATAGGTATCATATATATAAATATAAATATATAGAATATTAATTATTAAATAAAAAAGTAATTAGTGACATGCTTAAGTCAAAGTAATTAAAAAATTTTAATTAATTTAATTAAATTAGTGCTGAATTTACTATAAAAAAAAGAATTATTGTTGAATTATTTTTTTTCCATGCTTTTAACGAGTCGAGCTTTCACGAGCCAAGCCGAGCTTTTCACGAGCCGAGTCTGAGCCTTGAAAAAATAACAAGCCTGAGCCCGAAATTTTTTATCGAACTTGAGCCGAGCCCTAGCCCTGGCCAGATTTCACGAGCCCAAGCCAAGCTTGGCAAAGCTCGGCAAGGCTCGGCTCGTTTACACCCCTACTTATCCTTATCACTTACACGTGAAGCTGTTTCCTAAATTAGTGTAAAACTTGGAAAATTAAACAAATTTCCAAGTTCTAAAAATTATTCAAGTTATCTATATTATTAAACAAATTTTTTTCAAACCAAACAACTTATTAATACTGTGGATAAGTGCTCTCATTGAGTCACTTATCCAACAAGTACTTATTCAAAAGCACAAGCCTAACCAAACTATTCTCAGCAACTTTTTACCTGTTTAAATTTAAGAGAAAATATCACTTTGATCTCTATTATATCTGACATTTGCACTCAGATACCCCTTGCTTCTGAAATCCCACTGTTCTGGTCTACTATCAGGTCTCACATACCCCCCTCACTAACAGTTCTGTCCGGTTTATTGAAGATTTAAGTTAAAATATATTTTTAAAGACTAAATTACTCTTTATTGAATGAAGGGTAATGGGCATTGACGAAAATGCCCTTTATACTTTCTCTAACTCTAAACTCTCAAAAATGCCCTTTTGACGGTGGTTATTGAGGGTGTAAGTGAGGAGGGTGGTGGTGCAATAGCCTCAGCATCTCCAGAAACGGGCTTCTTCATGGTTCGCATTTGCTTTCAGTGGGGAGGAACCCTATCTGCCATGTGAGTTAGCCCCACACCAACAATACCTTCTATACCCTTTCTTCAAACCCTTTTAAAAACTCATGAATGATCGGCAGCGAGTGGTTGACAGCGAAAAAAAAATCAAAGTGACATGATCCACGGCATTTCACATTTCGACAGACATTGATAAAAGAAAAAACAAAATCAAACAGACAGATTCATAAAATAAAACCAACTGAAAAAAAAATAGTGAGATTAGCATAATATTCACCGCTCAGAGTCTTCCAAGAACCGGTTCTATTCATATGAGCACTGATCTCTGAGTAGTAACCCCAGTTGCGGAGTGAAAAACAAAAACAACCAACAGCACGCGAACATCAAGCATTGCAGGAAAAATCTTCAGAACTCTTAAACTTCCGGTGAGCTCTAGTCGGAATTTAAAGGTCTTACTGGAAAATGAAAGATTTTGAGAAAATAGAGAAAAATGAAAAAAGTGGAAGAAATGAGTTTTTTCTGTCTTCCAGCTCATAACTCAGAAGAGCTGTGTCTTCTTTCTTTCTTTCTTTCAGGTGGTATGTGGCAAATGATCGGCAGCGAATGGAGAAGACGAAGTGCATTTATTGTCATTTACAGGTTCTGATTCAACTATAAATTGAACCATTGGTTTAAAATCTAGGCATTTTTCGTCTTTTTACAAGAAAAACTAACGACATTAGTGAACTAGAAGGGGATAATGGGATTTCAAAAACTATGAGTATTTGACTGAAATTGTCAGGTCTAATAAGGGGTCAAAGTGATAATTTCTTTAAATTTAATTCACACATTTAATTTATCTATTTAAATTTAATTCACACATTTAATTTACAAAAATACTTTAATAAGTTTTAAAATTTTGAATGATTATTGATATATGTGACAAAATTGAATTTGGGGCTTATATAAATTAAATTATTATTTATACGATTAATCTAGATAATCTCACTAAAATAGACAGAATAGATTGGCCAGATCATTATTACGTGTCAGAAATGATCTCTGGTTCGCAGATGAGTCCTCTTCCTCCCTCCAGTCTTGTGACCCTGTCTGTGGGGAGAGCGTTCGATGCTGATATCACGTGCCGAGTCCGCCGATTGCCTTCCTTTCTTTTTCTCTCTTTTTTTTTTTTTTTTTTTTCTAACTCAACCTTTTTCCATTCTGGTTTGACTCTTCGTTTCAGATCTATCAGCAAATCAAAGCAATAAATTAACATTTTTCATTTTTCTATTCGAATTTTCGATAATACTTTTATTTAATTAATCAAACTATGTTCAAGTTCTATCTCTCTCGCGCTCTCTCTAATCTTTATCTCCAGTTCAAAACCCTAAGATGCTCTGTTCTTCGCGACTTCTGCTGATAGTAGAGAAAGTAACGAGGAGTTGATACAACTTGAATTAAGAGAGTTTATTAACAAGTTTGATATTGCTTGATTTTCAAGCGATTCTCACTGTCTGCTTCTGATAAACAGTATGACAGAAGGAAAATCAGTTAAGTACAAACTTCAGCAGCAGAATGATCATGTATCTCCGTTCAAATTAACGAAGATGTTAGATCCCGAGGCTTCTTGGGACAAGGTATGATCTTTTGAATTTTCTCCATTTTTTTCTTTCGATTTGGTGCTGTTCTCTGTACTGTTATTTGATGGCGAATTTAGGGTTTCTGTATCTGATTTTGATAATATTGGAAGGAGTTGGCATTTTGTCATATATTGTTATGGTAGAAATTCTACAGAAGCAAGAAGTCAAGATGCCTTTTTCTGAGAATTAGTTGAATAAAGTGTACAGAAGCCAATTTCTTTTCAATTTCAATGCTCGTACTTGCTTTCTTCTTCGTATTCTTTAGTCGAATTAAGTGTACAGAAACCATTTTTCTTCTCCTTGTTTGTGAATTTTTTGAATGGTAAAACAAAACTTTGATCTTTTCAACAATATTAGCTGTCATGTATATTCCAATTTTACAACTTTTAAGTTGTGATTTGTTTGCAATTTCAATGTTACGGTATGGAGCAGCATCAAATTGAACTAGAACTACTACCATTGGCTGTTGCCAGCGTGATTTGAGATTCCTGATAATTCTCTACTGCAGGATCAACTGGGAGATGTTTTACATTGGACTCGGCAAGTGGTCGCCCTTGTATGCGGATTACTATGTGGTGCAGTTCCTGCTGTTGGAGCTACATGGATTGTTATGTACGTTTAAGCTTGTTCGCCTTCTTTAATAGCAATAGTTATTCGAAGTTGCTTGTTTTGATTCACCTATGTCTTTGACCTCCTCTCTCTCTCTTGGAAGAAATCATTTTTTTATTTTTTGCATATATGAAGTGTATGACATGTGCTGATGTCAATGGGATATACATATTTGCATTGCTATCATCAATAGGCATTAGTCAGTACTTAAATTTGTTTTCCAAGCAAATCTCCATAAGAAGCTCCAGCAAGGGAATTCTGATATATTATTGATTTCATTCCTAGAAATACTTAATTGGATTATATGTCTCATTCATCATGGCGATGAATCTTTACTAATTTCCAACATTGAATGGTTATTGTCCTTGTAGTGACCCAAAATTCATTTTCATTCGGAACCCAAAAATAATCTTCTGCCAATTAAAGCGACATACCATCATAGAACTCGTGTTATTTGTATCAATGTTCCCTCAGGATACCTATTATCATTCAATGCTAAACCAATTATAATCCAATAGATTCCTTAGTCCCTGTAGAGAATCAAAATATTTTGACACCAAAGAAACCCAAGCATGTAGGTCTTTCTTTTGAAAGAAGAATCTATGTTGAGATTAGAATTGTATGAAACAAAGGAAAAACACTTTTTAAAGCTTGATGCCTTACCTCAGGTTGTTACGAAATTCAGCGTTTATACAATAGCCTCCACATTGCCTTATGATGTGCCCCTTATGCTGTGCAGTTTGTCCCATCTCATTAAGTTTCAGCTTCTTTTTCCTTGAGATCATTGGACAAGGGGATGATGTTTGGTAATCTAACCTGAAAGGAGAAAAAAAAAATATTGCAGCATGTGAAGCTGGTTTGTTGTACGTCTAACTCAGGATGACTTACATAAGCCAGCCATGTTCCTACTTCACAAGGATTTAATCTTCAGGATCCAAGTGTCTTTTCTTCCTTCGAAATATAATCTGATCTTAACTTAGACAGATCCGCTTTCTCAATATTCTTGTAGAGTGTAAACTTTTCGCAGGCTGTTCATTTCTTCCCTTGGTGGGCTCCTTTAACTTCTAACAAAAGAAGGAATAGAAAACGGAATTGTTTCTTAATGTTGGATTATATGGAACCTATTTGACGATCAAGTGGGAAAGATCTTCTCACCCAGCGTATGGTTAGTTATTCCCTCCACCATGTAATGGCATCTCCTTGCTTAAGTGTATGTTGGATGGTGTTTTTACTTCTAAGAATTTGAGAGATGAGCTATATCCTTTCATTGGAGCTCAGGACTTGGGAGAAGCATGATTACTTCTATAAAAACTGGTTACTGGTAAAGTGGATTACTTGCTAATCTGAATTATTGAATTCATGATTGAATGGTTTTTCAGTGGCTTGAAATAACCAAACAAAAACAACTAAGGTGAAAATTGCAAACCAATGATTTTAGCTGTACTGGCTGGATTATGTGTCTGCACGTCAACTAATCACCAATGCAGCATGCTCGCATCTATATTAGTAGATGCACAGTTGCATGTGTCCAGCCAACCTCTCTATGGTTTTAATTTATACATGGGGCTCCCTTCCTGTTGTACAATTGTACATATACAAGTTGCAATATAGTTTTGGAAGATATTGAAAGCTAATTTTTGACTTATAAGTTTGCCTTATATGAAGCTCTATTCCATTTTTAGATTCACTATTTTCAGAGAATATTAGCTGTAAGTATATTAAAATAAAGAAGAAATCTTGTAATTAAAGCTCTCTCGGAGAGAATGTAAGTGGTGTTGGGAAGCCTTTCTCGGCAGCACTAAAATCTGGTAATCAGATGACATGATAAAGAATTTTGTATGTGGAAGCTTAATTTCCCATCTTCTGTTAGTATTTGCTGATAAACTTTAGCAAGTTGAGGGAAACTTTATTACGAGGAAGGGAAATAAGGTCGAGATCGTATTTAACAAAGCATAAACAGGAAGGACATCTTTAAGCCTGGAGAGAATGATAGGATTGGCATCTTTAGCCACAGGAAATTAGACATAGTTTTTAAAGGACAGAGTGGGAGCTTTTTTAGGAAAGAGGTTTGGATGTTAATTTATGCTAATATCATACTGAAGAGATAAATTTGAAAAATAGTTGCATTTAGATGGAGAAGATGGGGCTTTTCTTGAATGCATTTCACAGCTTCTCTCTTGATCTGCCTCTTTTCTCTTCTCATATGCCTATCATGGTAATTATAGACTTCATATTTTGCTGCTTCTTTGATGATCCAATTCTCCCCCTCCCTTTTTATTTATCTCAATTTGTTGGAAAACTTGCAGTGAAATTGGAGTTACAGAAGCTTGCTGATTCTAGAAATATTGCATATTTACTTTGGATTCCTTGTGTGGGTTATTAGGCTGTGGCAGAGAGAGGTTGGGCGGTATTAGCAGTGTTTGGATAAACTCTGGTAGAGACCAAGCTAGTGCTTTGGCTAAATTCTTGTTAGGTTGCAAAAGTAGATATATTACACCCTAAAAGTGTGTTACTGGTGGTTACATTTAGGAATTCTTCTTTCTCTCTCTCTCAAGGTTTTGTTGATGAATAGTCAAATACACTCTTTCATTGTGTTATATGTTATGTGGAATTCATGGCAATCAACTTCTTTTGGCCTCTCCTATCCTCTTTAAGGTTTTTGTTCCAAATTGTTCAAGAGTGTAACGAATGCTTATTGTGGTTTCCAGGTTCTTGGTGCTGTCCTCTGGGATTGTATATGGATATTATGCAGTAGTACTGAAGATCGATGAAGAGGATTTTGGCGGTCATGGAGCCCTCCTCCAAGAGGGACTTTTCGCTTCTTTAACTCTCTTTCTGGTATGTACCGTCTTTTGAGTCATCCATTATCTATATTTCAATTGTCTCCATTATGGATAGAAGTTGCTCAATAAGATCAGTGCTAGTTTAAATACAAAATCCTTTCCGTTTTTTGTCTGTTGTGCAGCTTGCGTGGATTGTAGTATACAGCTTGGCGCACTTCTAAGTGGTTAGATTCAGACAACCATTTCCCAACTAGATTCTCCAGTTTTTTTTTTTTCATTAATATGCTTTTGTTGAGCAACAATTGAATGATTTTCTCAGTTACGTCGAGACCCTTCAAAAACAACTGTGAGTAGCATCCTGGCAAAGGCCATTTTTACATACCCAACCATCATAGTATTTTTAAATTATGAGATTTCTCACAGACATTTTATCAGTGCCCATGATTGTTTCAATTTTACAATGTTATTAGCAACTTATTAGTGTAACCAGATATATTGGCAGTTCAAGAAACTGAATCCTTCAAGGGCATTTAACCAAAAGCTGGACCATTCCCATAAATGTCGAGTGATAGAGCTGGGATATTTTCACTAGCTGCGTATGCTGTATAGTGATCCTGTGAATCAGCAAATGCACAGATTACAAAAGGGAAGCTTAAGCAATCGTGGCCAACGCTTCAAACCCCCATTTGGGGGCCAGAGGAGACTTCCTGGTTCTTGGTTCCGTTGAAATTCTCCGAGGATTAGGGTTAAAGTATTTCACATAAGGCCTGGTTTGCCATTACCATGATCCTGAGGATGAAAGTTCTTCAAACCCTCTTTTTTCTTTTATGAATAAGTGATGCAGCTTAATGACCTACAGATTTGATATGCAGGGTTAAAAGTTATTCATAATTCCCTTTTGCACTTCTGAACCTTTTCTCCTCAATTTATGGATGGGGGGATAAGGATATAAAGATCTTGCAAACAATGGAGAATGTCCTGTTTAGGGATGACAATGGAGTGTGCATTTTGTTAAGAAAGAAAGATAAACAGAGATAAAGAACACAAATCAAGCACATACAAATATTACGATTCCTAGGGTTCGATTCCAGCGGGCGGGCCGTTTCATTTGGGACCATTGGAGGCTAACCTGGTCGCTAATTTCAGGGCCCTAGAGATTAGTCATGGTGTGTGCATGCTGGCCTAGACACCCCGTTACCCAAAAAAAAAGACAATGATTTATGTGATTGGACGTTGGTGTCAACGTACACGGATTTATAACAGTCAACCGAGTCTACGTTCACGGATTCATAACAACAGTCGACCGAGTCGATGGCTGGATCATCAATCATCAATAGATGGAAGTAGTTTTTTAAACACCAGTGAAATATTAAAAATTATTCTTTTAGCCTCTAAATATATTATTTTAAAAATTAATTTTTACATTTTTAATATTTTCAAAACTTCTAAAATAAAAATAAAAAAAATTCTAAATCTTATAATAAAAAGTACATTTGTATTGATATTGTTTCAACTTAAACGCTATCATTTTTAATGCTAATAAATTTCATCTTTATCCCCTCCTTTCTAACATCTTTTTATTCATTTTAGATTCTAAACTTTTTTATTTATCGAGTTACAAGAATAGCATCCTATATTTATTTAATATTTTAAAGCATGTAATTTTATGAAAATAAAATACTTCTATATTTTATAAAAATATAATATTTTTAAGATATTATTAGTTTTTTAGTTATTTATTAAATATAATATTTCTATTAATAAATTATTACATTTATAACATTTTTTTTATTTTCCTTTTATTTTCATTTAATTGAAAAAAAATAAAAATAAAAAATCATCAAGTGGTGTACAAATTTGTCCTTTCGCTCTGGCGTATGGCTAAGGCCCACGTACCGTGTGTATTCGATATTTTATTGAAGAAGAAAGAAAAATCTTAATTTTTGCCCTTTTTAACCCCCGAAATTCATCCTTTTTAAGTCTAGTCTTCTCGATATACATTTTCTAAAATTCGGATTTATTCGTCTGCGTTCGACGAAATCGCGTCTCTCTTCTAGGTTTTCGTTCAGTGATCTCCGTTTGGTTCATCAACATCACAGATACATCATGGGATACGAAAATGATCCGTAAGTCTACTCAATTTTCTCTAATTTAATACATTTTTTATCAAACAAAATTAAAATTAAGGTTTTGAAGACCTTAGGGTTTCACGATTTGATCATTGTCGTTGCAGGTTCTGCGACGAAGACGGTGAGCCTTTGATGGACCCTGACATGCCATCTGATCTGGAGGAATCGTTTGATCCAGTAGAGGTCGATGATGACTGGCGAAGAGAGCGATCGCCGACTCCGGTTCACGAGTCGGATTCTGGATCGAAAGCTAAGCCTAGAAAGAGGCTTATAAAGAAGAGCGCAAAAGAGAGTACACCGGATTTTGATATCGGAGACGAAGCGACGGATTTTGTGGGAGAGGATTCCGATGACGAACCATCGTCGACGGCACGCAAGAGGAAGGTATCTATGGATGGTGGTAGCGAGAAGACAGAGAAGAAATTTAAGTCTTTCAAGAAAATCGGAAAAGAAACTAAATTTAGCTCGAGAGATGAGGGTTTCAGTCGGGGAAAGGATCCAGGAGGCGATCCAGAGATGAAAGAGATGTGGGATACGATTGCAGGAGATTCGGAGGTAATTCATAATCTTGAAATTTCTGTTACCAATTTTTCCCCCTTTTTAATTTAGTAAAATTTGCATGAATCTTCCTTTGGCGAGTCTTTTGTTTATAGAACTGTGAATCTAATGCAATTTTAGAACTTTCAATTGATTTTTGCTGGTCTTTTGTTTATATAGAACTGTGAATTCATTGCAGTTTTAGAATTTCTTCATATTGGTTTTTGTTATGCAAATGAACTAGGATGATCAAGAGGGTGTTAGGACTCTGGATGACGATAACTTCATAGATGACACTGGTGTGGATCCTTCGGACCGGTATGGCAGTGACAATGAACCAGGTTTTGCTAGGGATGCTCCTCAGGTTAGCAACTCTTTCTTACTGATATTTTACATTTAATATTCGCAGTGTAATTCGATGTGTTGTGCATCTGTATATTTGGTTTATTTCATTTTTTTATCAATGAATTTTTTAGGTATTGGGTGTTGAAATGTATGATTTTTTTTTGGAAGCTTTAGTAGTATTCTTGACAGAGATTGCAGTGTGTGGAAGTTAGGTTTTGTATCTGATTTATGGAATAGACATGCTTTCTTGGGACTTGGGATGATTCTTCTTTTTTTTTTTTTATAGAAAATTTGATTTCTACTGTTTTCATATTCATGTAGAAAGTTTTGGATTTTTTTTTTTTGTAAATTGATTTTTATGATTTTGCAAGGCGGAAGAGGGTGAAGAGGATGATGAGATCAAGGAACTCTTTAGTGTGGGAAAGAAAAAGAAGAAAAGTGAGAAAAGTGCTGCAGAAATCGCTTTGTTGGTTGAACATCTAATGGCTGAGCTTGAAGTCACAGCTGAAGAAGATGCAGAACTGAATAGACAGTCAAAACCCGCCATAAATAAACTTAAAAAGCTGCCACTTCTAACTGAAGTTCTCTCAAAGTAAGATGGTTCTTTTTGTAAGGGTACTTTGATTTATTGCTTCCCAGGACATATTCGTTCTTACTGATGTTTATT
>JAUPMG010286645.1:0-17887 GCA_031762675.1 Pachysandra terminalis | reverse complement strand
CTTTTATTTTCTTAGTTATTACTTTTAATTGCTAGTTAGATATTCATCTCACTTTTCGATTGTCTAAATAAAATTTAAGATAGTAATTTCGGTATTTAGTAACTAAAATTCCCTGTGGGTTCAACACTCTATTTCATCACTTTATTACTTGTTACGAATTCATGCACTTGTGAAAAAGTACATCAGTTAGTCTGTCTACAATCACCCATATTGAGTCACTTCCCCCTTTCGATTTGGGTAACCCAACTACAAAGTCCATAGTCACATGTTTCTACTTCCATTCTACAACGGGTAATGGCTGAAGTAATCCAGCCGTTCTCATATGTCCAGCCTTGACTTGCTAACAAGTAAGACATCGAGCCACAAATCGAGCTACGTCTCTTTTCATACCTGATCACCAATACACTTTCTTCAAATCCCGATACGTCTTTGTACCACTAGGATGGATAGAATATCTAGACTTATGCGCTTCTCCGAGGATTTCATTTTGAATCATCTCATCCTTAGGAATACAGAGTCTTCCTCTATATCTGATCACTCCGTCTGCTAATATCACCCAGTCTGGCTTCGACTCATCTATTGCCAATGACTGTAGTTCTAGATCATTTTTCTGTCCTTGTCCAATTCTGTCCATTATAGATGGTCTCGCTACCAAGATGAATAATAGTCCGCCACTCCCTTTTTCATTAGATTGGACATTCAAGCTACTGAAGGCTTCAACCAAACTCTGTTCTTGTCTCAATATGCATGATAACAAATTACGGGGCTTTCTACTTAGTGCATCTGCAAGCACATTTGCTTGGTGGTACTGAAAAATCATTATGTAATCATTGACTAACTCTATCCACCTCCTCTGTCTCATTTTTAATTCTTTTTGCGTGAACAAATACTTCAAACTCTTATGATCGGTAAAGAGTTCGAAGTCTTCTTCATAGAGATAATGCTTCCATAATTTCAGCGCGATCACCACAGCAGCCAACTCTAGGTCATGCGTTGGGTAATTGCGCTCATGTACCTTGAGTTGTCTAGAAGCATAAGCCACCACTTGTCCTTCTTGCATAAGGACACAACCTAAACCCCCAACGAAGCATCTGTGTATACTAAAAGTTTCTTTCCACTGACTGGAATCGCAAGCACTGGAACTAAGGTCAGTTTCTTCTTCAATTCTTCAAATGCGACCTCACACTTGTCGTCCCAATTGAATTTGACTTCCTTCTTCGTCAAGTTGGATAAGGGAGTAGAGATTTTTGAAAATCCTTCGACAAATCTCCTATAGTATCCAACCAATCCCATAAAGCTTCGAATTTCTGCTACGTTCTTGGGTCTTTCCTAACTCAAACTGCTTCTATTTTGGCAAGATCTATTGATATTCAAGATTTGGACACCATATGTCCTAAAAATTTAACCTCTTCCTTCTATAAGTCACACTTGCTGAATTTGGCATATAGTTGATGTTCCAAAAGTGTCTACAAAACTATGCCCAAATGTTCTTCGTGCTCCTCTTTCGACTTTGAGTATATTAGGATGTCATCCACAAATATGACTATAAATCTGTCCAAGTATGGCCTGAACACCCTATGCATTATGTCCATGAAAGCAACTGGGGCATTAGTCAAACAAAAAGGCATTACCACAAATTCATAGCGACCATATCTTGTTCTGAATGCTATTTTTTGTATGTCACTGTCTCTAATCTTCAATTGGTTATACTTCGACCTCAAGTCGATCTTGGAAAAATAACAAGCTCCTCTGAGTTGACCGAACAATTCTTCAATCCTAGGTAAGGGATACTTGTTCTTGATGGTGACTCTATTCAGTTGCCGGTAATCGATGCACAACCTCATAGACCCATCCTTATGTTTCACGAATAGCACCGGTGCTCCCCATGGTGAAAAACTAGGTCTGATAAATCCCATACTCATAAACTCATCAAGCTGTGCCTTGAGTTCTTCCAATTCTACCGGTGTCATGCAATAAGTGGCCAGTGATATGGGAGTAGTGCCTGACATCAGTTCAATGCAAAACTCTATCTCCCTTAAAGGTGGTAGTCTCGGCATCTCTTGAAATATCGGAGCGAACTCCTTCACTATTGGAATTTCTTCGAAGGACTCTCCTTTATTACCCTCCAATAGTCCCAAGAACTCCTCTTGATATGTATCCTTCGCATTCCTTAAAACTTTTACATTTTCTCCCCCGGGTATCTCGCAAATAAGCTCCTTCCCAAAATAGTCCACTAAGGCATGATAGGCTGATAACGAATCCATGCCAAGGATGATGTCGAAGTCCGACATAGCTAACACTACTAGGTCACCCTTAAAATTATGATCTCCTACTCTTACTACACAATCGAAACAAATATTGCTAATAGTGACTATTCCTCCTATGGGGCTGGTTACATGCAAAGGTTCTCTCATAGATGATGGTTTAAGACCTAAGGCATGCATAAACCGTACTGAAATAAAAGAGTGTGTAGTACCCGAATCAAATAAAACATTTGCAGGTGAATGAAAGATCATAAGGGTACCTTCCACTATAGTATTAGTGGCTTCCTCATCCTTCTGCATTGTACCATCAGTCAATGCATGTACTTGCCCACGAGGCTGAGGTCCATGAACCGCCCTTTGTCCTGAGTCTTCCACTCAGATTCTCTCCTTCCGTTAAAGAAGGGTGGCGACAATTTCTTAAACCTCTCAAGATAAGTTATTCCTCCTCCTTTTCCATTCCTTGGAGCTGCCTGGGTCTGTCTTATAGTTTGTTCACCCCGGAGTGCAGTGGTCATGTCTCCTAACACTTGGTATACTTCTGACAGGTTAGGATCCGCATCTCCTCCGATGAGCCCTCTCTAATTGCAACATTCCTTCTACGACTAGCCATCTACACAAGTAACGAGTTTCTAAGTATGGAGTATGATAGTCCTAATTTTAACACAAGTGTACATACATATATTCACACATGGGCACATAAACATACCACATCACCTAATCACATATTATACCAAAATATATTGCACACAATACAAAGATGTGGCTCATAGGTTCACATGTTTCTATGTTTTCATCCTAGGATTTCACTGTACCCTAAGATTTTCCGAAGTCTAGACAACTTAAAACCTAGAGCTCTGATACCACTTTGTCACGCCCCAAACCCGAGATATAGGATCTCGAGGATTTCCAAGGGAATATCCTTTGGATCCACCACATGGACGCAGATATCCATTCACAATACATAACCATTGTCCTAGTTAATCAGAGTCTAAAACCATAAATCAGTGGAAGTCTTAAATAAATAAAACTTGTATCTCAACTCATGTCTATTAAGCTTAAACCACATAAACAAAATAGAAGTCTAGTCTGTTGCAAGTCCAAAACCTACTCGGTGTCAAAACCAAGTCAATAAAAACCAAGCATAAACCAACATAATAAATAAAGTATCTGAATCTAAATGAAATGTCGTCTCCAGACCGGCACCTTAAACGAACTGATCACCTGTTTCAATATAAGGGTCAGTCAAAGTCTCGTAGAGAAATCCAAAGAAGTTACAACAACTATCTTCATAGATGCATAATAAAACGGTTTAATTCATACAATTGCAATCAACAGATACTACAACAGTCACAATGTATTAGCATGCTCATCATCATAATAAATCATACATATTTAATATGTATATCACATTCAACATTACAATCCCATTACACTTAAAAATCACGCAAATAGTCATATCACATCATAACTAATTGTTCACATGGTCCCATCATGATAAATCATAGGTACACATGATCCCATCATGCATTCAAACCCAATTCACATAGTCCCACTATGCATCAAAACATAACCTACATGATCCCATCATGCATAACAAATAAACGACACAGTCCCAGCATGCAACTCAAGCAACCACATTGTCCCACTATGCAAACAAACAACCACATGGTCCCACTATGCAAAACAAGTAAACACATGGTCTCACCATGCCAAAACAAGTAATCATATGGTCCCACCATTCCAAACAAGTTCCAATTCAAATACAAGCACAAATACAAACATAACCAATCAATATGTGGAACATACACAAACATTCACTTCAAGTCAAACATGTGCAATGATCAATGCAATATGGTATGATGCAAATATGCAAAATGAAGTGTGGATGATATGTATATGTAATGCAGGGATAATTATGCCTAGCCCAATCACATGCTTATTCAATCATACGCTCATTCAACCCATTCTTTAAGGGACTTGCACCTACGGTAGAATGCCACCATTCCATTCTTTAAGGGACTCACACCCATGGTAGAATGCCACCATTCCTTTTCAGTGTTCTTTAAGGGATTTTCACCTCATGGTAGAATACACTAGTATAACATACCAATCCTTAAGGGACTTTCACCACACGGTGGAACACACCAGTACATATATATAGTCAATCCCATTGAATTCCAATGGATACTCCCAACACCACTCAAAACCAAACACAATCAATACATAGTCAATCCCATTGACTTCCACTGGATACTCCCAACACCACTCACAAAAAAATAGTGGATACTACCAGCACCACTCACAAACACACCATTCATATAAGACAATCATTCATACACAGGTAGTGGATACTCCCATTACCACTCAAACATCACACAATTCAATATTAGAACCATCATAAGATAGAACAGTGAATGCTACAAGCATCCCTCAAACAAATCAATTTCCTACACTAACTTTGCTAACTATCCTAACCTTTATCTTGTAATCCAATATCTAAGTTCAAACTCCTTAAAGTCAAAATCTCATCATATCACATCCAGATCTGCCCTATTCTCCTGAATTTCAAACCCCTTTATACACTTTATATCAAACGGCTTTAATCATCCTTTTTGCAGACAAAACAACCTCACATATATGTGTATATCATCTCATAGCAACTTCCCATGAATTTTGGGATCAAATGGGGTTCGATAGATCCTCGGTATGCACCGAGAGTCCTACTGAGAATATTGGTAGATCTACTGAGGCTCGATAGATTGTCCAAAGAGCTCGTCTTTCCTGGGCTTTTTCGGTAGATGTCTTGGCATCTACCGAGAGTCCTACCGAGAGCCTAAATTTAGCCCAAAAAATGTTTTTCTTTTAGGTCTTCCTGCTCATACTCACATATACATGTTTTTACATTTCTAAACATCACATATTAACTTCAAATCATCATAAAGATAATCAAAACTTAACTTATCAAATCTAGACTATACATGTAGATCTTCATTACAGAAATCATTCAACATTCATGGAATCATTCATGAAAATCATAATCAATTATAAGAACTCATAGGATCATCACAAACACCTTAAACTTAAATCTAAACATTCTTAATCATGTAGACATACAATCATTCATAAAGATGTTAATCAATATGCATATACAAAATACTGCAAGATCACATTAAACTGTCCAGATCATGCATAAGATCATCAAATCATGTAGTCCAACTTATATCTATAGCATCATTAAGGTATATGGATATAACTATAGTAAAATTGGTGGGAATCCCTACCTCTTTCTTCTCAAATATTTTCTCTGCAATTTCCAGCAACAGAGATCATCAAGTCTTCCTTTTGCCTTCTTCTTCCTTTCTTTCCTTTCCTTCAAACTCAGATTTCTTCCTTCTCTTTTTTTGTTTTGTTTTGGTCGTGTGAATCACAGACAATTTCTCTCTCCCTATTTGGATGGTACGTGAGTTAGTGGGGATTCCCTTATCTTTACTAATTCAAATAAATGAATAATTACTTAATTAGCCTTACCTTGGGCTTAATGGTCTATTCGACCAGTCCAGGGCCCTATTTGAGTTTATTGTGTAGGGTCCAAGCCCAGTCCACCTAGTTCACAAAATTACACAAGTTACTACTATTTCCTCAAAATCACACAAGGGTCCAATTAATTCCCTCTTATTTCAATTACATCCTAACGTTTAAAATGAGAATTAACTACCATTTAATTATCAAATTAAATGGTAGGGTCAGGGTCATTACCCTTAACAATCACATAAGCCTAGCATGAGATGCATTATTAACTAGGAACCAAATGATAGTCATCAACTGAAACTATCCACACTCCCATACACATGGATAATCCGATTAGATGCCATCATGAGTTTCCCAGGCATTTCAATACTATACAATCTAGTCACAATTCCAATTATTAAGTTCAGATTATGCCAATGTCAATATAGTCAAGTCCAAGGGTGAGTGATGGTTACCAAATATCATGGAACCTCAAGTTGATGACTCTGATCAACCTTGAGTCCATAAACCAAATACCAATGTAAACAATACAAACCCACATCACTCCCGAATAACTAATTCCAATCACTAGGCACATATAAGTGTAATGTAGGTAAGGCCAATTCAATAGTCTATTCAATGGTGTGGGGCATACCATGAGGATTAAAGGTGGTTCTCACATGTAGGACAATCCTTCCATCCTTGGCGAATTTGAGATTATTTCTCAACACATGGTGTAATAACCTGAAATAATTCGTAAAAAATGATAACTGAAAAACTTAGGGTAGGATAGTAATTTGTTTAGATTGATAAGTGAATTTCACTTAGTAAATCTAGTTAGAGCATTTAGCGTCCTTAATCACACAAAGACACACTAGAGATCCTCAGATTATTAATTGATTTGTTAAACTGATAGACGTAAAATAGTAATTGGGGAAATTACTACTTAATTTCACTAATTAATTAGGATTAAGAACACTTAAAATTATTAACTTCACAAGACACTATAGATTTCCTTAAATCAATAAAACTGATTAGGACAGCCAGATTTAAATTACGAAACCAAAATAGGTCAGATAACCCAATTTAATAATTAAATAAGAATCATAATGTTTTTTCGTTTTTTAATCTTTTATTTAAGCATGTTTATGTTTTAAACATTTGTGATGTTTCATTTCTTTGCTTTGATCTCCGGTCGGATTGGAGCCGACCGTGCGACCGTATTTGTGATGATTGTTTTGATATGGTAGTTTGTCCTTTAAGTATTTGAGTTAATGGCAAACTTATAATTATCTTTGTTTCAATGAGGTGTATGGTTGAGATTGAAGTAGATGCCTTGAAGGACTTAGATTGTGCCACATGGCTTGGCTTGTTGGAGAAGAATGAGGAAGAATATCATTTGGGGGTCATTTGGGTTAATTTGGTTAGGGTTTGTTTTGTGTTGGATCTTTTGGGTTGGAGCATGGGGGAAGAAGAGAAGACAAATTTGGGAAAGGAAATGGTGGAATCAAGCTTGCATGGATTAAGTTAAGTATTAAATTCATGAATTAAGTTAGGTTAAATCTTAGGTTTCTAAGCTTTTATATATTCTTCAAGTTATTGCAATATGTTAAAATGCTAATCTATGGTTTGTTGTTGTGTTTTTCTGCTTGAAAATGACTTATGTTAACCTCCATGTGTTTTGGAATTTAGAAAACTTAGTTTGGATGAAAAACTCCTTCAATTTTTGGCTGTTCGCGACCTTAGGCGAACCCTTAGGCGAGCCGAAGAAGTCACTGAAACCCATTATGGGCTGTAGGTAGACCCTTAGGTGAGCCGAAAGGGTCACCGAAGATGAATGCCCGCCGTAGTAGCTTAGGCGCACTGAAGGGTACGCCGACGTAGCTTAGGCGCACCAAAGGGTACGCTGAAGAGGTAGTCGAAAGTTAGTGCCCTGGAATGGTTGCCGAATCTCAGTAGGCGCACCGAAGAGGTCGCTGAAGTTGACTTAAGTGCGCCGAAAGGTGAGCCGAAACACTTAGATTTGTCATTTCTGACTATAATTTCACTCACAAAGTTATCCTGACCAAAATAAATAGGATTTGATGTTGTTTGTATTAGTTTGACGTTATGTAGTGTAGTAGTATTTGTTTTGAAAACTTTCACACTATCACTTGAGTTAGGGAGATATTATGATAACTTGGAACATGTGATTTATGCCCCATAGAAATCATAATGCACTTGGCACGTAACTTAAGCTTCTCACAATTCTATTGAGTACGACATCACATGGGTTCAAATGCTGCCATTGTGTGTGTGCTTCCTCATGGACCCGTCATCACGAGAGGATGAAATGTTGAGATATGGATGTAAGACCTGATAAGGTCATTATACTTGTGGTTAATGGCACATCAGATACTTTCATCATGAATACTTAGCTAACCCCACACACTTGTTTCCAGTGTACCACGTTGTGTTGCTTGAATGGTGTACTATATGCTATGTGAGATTGTGTTTGATACTCTGGGTTATGTGTTATTGTTTGAGTGGGTTGTTGTATGCGGTGTGAGATTATGTTAATGCTTTGAACGATTCTGTGCGAGATTGTGTTTGATACTGTGAATTGTGTGTTGACACCCTGTACACTATTATTTGACTGTTTAGGTAGCATGCACCTCTCCACTTGCACAACATTGAACTCGAGACTATTGTATGGTCAAGAGTGTGACCCTGTACTCCAAGACCTCAAGGTTGGGTCTTGTGACTAGACATGAGTGTGATGTGAGTTTCACATCTAGAGAGGGACCGGCTGGATTTAGTTGAGGGTATGGCTAACCCAGTAGACTTTCTCTTAGCCCGAGGGCTCTGGGCCATGAACAAAGAAAAGATAACAGGAACTCTGTAGTTTAGTCAGATGATCATGTTATCCCGAGGGATACTGCAGGTGGCTGCAAGTCTCGGTCATTGGACCACTGATAAAAATTAAGAGGTGGGAATTGTGCCCTCTAGGTTGAAAACCCTTAAAACTACGATGTACATGTAGAATAGCCCTATTTCCATGGACCTACACGGGGAGTGATTTCAGGTTGCTGGAACACCTTGGGGCGAATTCAGGTTACTGGGAAACCCCGAAAGAGAGGCTGGATCAGAAGGAAATAGGTTATACTAACACTCAGACAGAGTTGCATTTTCATTGCGTTTGCTGATGCATTTGCATTCCATATTAGACTGCTTATTAGATCACCATGGTGATTACTGTATTTAGGTGCACAACATGCGTTAATAATTAACTCACCATGGGCATCTTGCATTAGGAAGCTTTCTTTTATTTCTTGAACTTAGAATATTGTAAATGTTTAGACTCAAAGATTATACCTTATATATATATATATATATATATTCCTAAATTTATGTTCTTATTGGCTCGTGGAGCTCATGCTTTTTAGCAACCAACATTTCAGGCTCGTTAGTCGTGGCGGCTGCAGAGGAGTTTGAGGTTTGGGCAGGCCTTTCAATTCGTGGAGCTTGGTCAATGAGAGACCGGGTTGGGTATAGCACTCTGATAACTTGTTAACCATAGTCTAGAGTTAGACTTTCTTTTCTTAGAATTTTTCAGACTTAGATAATGTAATAGTAGTTACTTATATCTTACTAGAACATCATTGGAACTTCCGCTATGTTTGACCATGTTGATCCACCTCCATAGCGATATGGGGTGAAGGTTGGAACCTAATCAGGAGATTTTAAATTTTTGGGTTGGTTCGTGACACATGGTGTACCCAACCCAATTATCACATGGTGGTACTCAAAGGTTAATTACGGTTGGTCAAGGTCTATTTGGTCATACATTGATCCCAATTGTGCTGTCAAACCAAGGTGGGACCAATTCCCAATACAACAAATCAAAAACCAAACTCAAGGCTCACTTCTGCAAGTCTTACCTCCATCGGTGGCCTCACCGGTTTACCAGTGAGTACCGATGGGGGTTTTTTACTCTAAGGATAGGGTTCTGTCGGTAGGCTCACCGGTGTACCGGTGGGTACTGACAAAGCCCACTAAGGTTTTTTGGGTTTCTTGGTTAGCAGGGCCACTAGGGTGCTGGTGCCCGCCGATGGTTCGTAGGATTTGAATCCCAAATCCAATCTAGGGTTTCCAAATGGTCATGAAATCAAACCTAATTAGTCTAGAGGCATACCAAATAATAAAACTAATATAACCATCAAGTACAAATCCCAATACATTCAAATCCAAAACTAGATCCATGATCATTTTACAAACCAAATATGTGAAATCGAATCTTAACAGCATCATAATCGGATTATACAATGAGACTTACTTTCTCTTTGGGTTGAGATCCATATCTGAGCTCTTCTTGAATCTTCCATCTCCTCTATTTCTTCTTTTTCCTTTCTTTTTTTCCTCTTCTCTTCTTTCCTCGTCTTCCTCTTCTTTGGGATGGCTGGGGTTTGGCTTTAAGTCTTTCTCCTTTTTCATTGTTTCTGATCTATCTCAATTCATAATGAAAGGGACGACTGAGGAAGAGTCTACGGAAGACTTCCTCTCACTCCACTGACCTCCCATACAATTCTCTTAATCAAACACAATTAACTTTCATTCTATTCTCCAAAGGTTCTATTAATTACCAATAAACCCCAATTCTTTTATAATTGTTTGAAAGTGAGTCTAATGCTCTATTTATTCATTTGTTGCCCTTATTAAGTCTTGAAAACACCCAGTTAAGTCAACTACTATTTATTATTATTATTATTGCCAAAATTTTTGAATTAAGGTTATTAGGTTCGGGTACTTACAACCTACCCTTAAAAAGGATTTTGACCCCAAAATCAGTACGGTGTAAATCCCTGGGTCAACAATCTTTAAACAACTAACAAGTCTCAATCAGATATCTCAACATGCTATTACGGGCTTCTATTGAATTGGAACACTCCCAATTAGTTCTAGTCATTATACATATACTACTATGTTCAATATGAAAGGAAGTTCAATCAACAGTTCTCACAACAATAGCAAAGAAAATGCATTCACCAAAGCCATTGGTTGGAATGCCAAACCAAATCTTGCATATATTCACAAAACATTATGTCATTAAATACGAAGATTTATATACATAACAATACCAAACATAGGAGTTTAAACATAACTGGGTAGTTACAGCTACCACTACATACTAGAAGCCAAAATAAACAAGGTCCTATATCAACTAAGAAAGCATCAAATCAAACGGGGCTACTCCCCTCAAACTACTAATAACTCTGGGAACTCAGTCCCCTACTCCTACTTCACTTTGTCAGCCATCTGTGGCTCTGGCACAGGTGAAGGTACTTTAGATGCTGGTGGGATCGCATCATCAGTCTTGCGACAAGACGAAGCTATCTCGTGCAGATAACCCATAACATTCTCCATAGCTCTCTCCCAGGTGGACTTGAGCTCACGAACCTCGAACCTAAGCTCTCGGACCTCGGTCCTAGCGTCCTCGGTAGTCCTCTGCAAGGTTGTTGAACTCCTCTCCAGAGATTCCAGTCTGGTCTCGATGGAGCTATCCCTACTGGCATAGTAAGGGACCGGAAAACAAGCTGGTGGAGAAGATGTGGATGCCTCGTGCTGGGGTGCTACAGGACCCTCAGGCTATGGTGGTGGCACATCCTGCTGCGCTTTCTCTCTTATCTCTCTTTGTCTGCCTCGCCTGGTCTCCTCTGGCTGAGGTGGCCTAATCCCCATCCTGGTGATGTTCATATTGGAGTATGGGCGCACCTTCTCCTCACTCCCCGGTGGAGGCATCGGTTGTAATAACCCAAACAAATAATATGGCTTATGTGTAAATACCAGAAAATTAGGGGTTAGTTTAACAATTTTAGTAACAGCCATGTTATTTGACTTTTGACGGATTGTGATTGGTGGGTTGTACGATTAGGAAACTAAGATGCAACACACACAATCATAACCTCTAAAGTTGAAATAAGTGGTTTAGATCTTGCACGAGATTTCACTCTCCAATCAATGGTTCAGATTTAAAACACCCAATTAGAAGTTTCTCTACAAAATAGGAGTTAGAAACCACTAGAATTCAAATATTTAGAATAGAAACATAACAGAAATATAAGTAAGCCACATAGGCTGGGAAAATCTATCTAATGACTAGGAATCAATAATTCTCAATGAAGGGTCAAGATCGAAATCTATAGTTCCTAATTCTAGTAAAACTAGGATGTTTACAACACCCATATAAATATGTAGTCTTGGTGGGAATTGAATCATCAACTTGGAGAGAAGAAGAAGAAGACCTGAGGTGTAATTCTCTACACTAACCTGCAACATCAAGGTACGTATTCAAATTTAACGTAGTTTATAGTTCTAGTAGAGTTTTCAAGATTACTTTCAAGAGTATGAAGTAATTTTTCAAAATGTAAATTAGTTTTCAAAGTTTAATAGGTAAATTAGATAAGTAATAATTAATGATGTTTTCTCATATGTGTTTATTGGGTTTTGTGCATAATCCAAGATAAAGGAAGGTTACTTAAGGAGGTTATTTGATTAGAGTTGAAGAAAATTCAAAAACAAGCTAAAGCAGCCCAGTTCGCGACGTTCGGAAAACCCTCGGTATGCCGGACGCTCGTCGAACACACCCAGATAGGTCCTCGGTGAACCCTCGGTAAGCCTAGAGCACGTCGAGCACCATGTTGAGACTTTTCAATCACTGGAAAGTACACCAAGCCCTACTCGGCATACCTAGAGTTTGCCGAGCGTCACAGTATATTTTTAAGGCCCATGGAAAGTACACCGAGACCCTTCTCGTCACACCTTGAGCGCGCCAAGCCAAGCCCTGTGACCAAAACCCAGAGCCATTTATAGACCCCTCGGCGACCACTCGGTACACCGAAAGGCCACCGAGAGTATGTTGAACACCTTTCGGCGACCCCTCGGTATACCGAGATCAACCAAGTTAGTCCGTTTAACTTGGAAATTTGTGAGCATGTGTATTTTGATCTCATTAGACTGATTCTGATATTACTCTTGCCTGATTATGCATGTGTATTATACTCATACCTTATTTGGACTCTTTTTCTATATTGGTTGGAACTTGATATTTTGATATGCTCATTATTATGTGTCTACTTAATGTCCAGCATGCTAGATAGATACATTACACCTTGTACACATAGATTGAATATTTAGTTAATGTGCACTACATCACTTGCACCTCATATGCCTTATGACCATGGAATTGGTCAATAGGTCAAACCCTTTGCATGTAATCTATACATTTGGATTTTGAGGACATACAGAGGTTATTGTGATTTGGAAATCACGGTAGGTGAGGAGACTTGCACATAATTATATATTTTTGGAATTGAGGGACTAGCTATGCCAATATACCTATTGACTATTTATTAAAGGAGTGATTTTTGA
Source organism: Pachysandra terminalis (assembly GCA_031762675.1). Classification (NCBI taxonomy): domain Eukaryota; kingdom Viridiplantae; phylum Streptophyta; class Magnoliopsida; order Buxales; family Buxaceae; genus Pachysandra; species Pachysandra terminalis. Next base: position 4,709 of record JAUPMG010286645.1, on the reverse strand, counting down.
TTGCTTGTTTATATATACAGTTCTCTGAGGAGTTTACAATTGGAATTCCTTGGATTACCCTTGTTCACAAATAAGTGGGGGAATTGTGCCCTCTAGGTCAAAGCCCCTTAGAACTATGATGTGCACATGGAATATCTTAACTTGGGAATGGCCTTGTATGGGGGGATGGTTCGAGAAGACATCTTGCTCAAGGAATGATCGATTTTGTGGGAACCTATATATATATATATATATCAAACAGTTTTTAATTAAATTGCATTGCATATTAGAGTTGTTTGCTAGATCACATATGGTGATTTCATATAGGAGCACAGCATCCATACTTTAAAACTCAACCATGCATAAGTAGCACATTTACTCATGCATATACACTCTTATCATTATTCACTCACAAATCTGTTCATATTACTTGATACCTTATCACATTAATGTTTACTTTAATTATGGATTATACCATTGAATAGTGGCCTTGGCTCTACTTCAATTATAAACCTTGTTCGATTTATTTACCTACTGGCTAAGTGTACCTTACGCTTTCAAGCAACCATATTTCAGGCACATTAGATGAAGAGGACTTGGATTATTGAGGTGGTAGTGTGGATACAAGTGTACCAACAACAAGTAATGATGACACTCAGAACCCACAACTTGTTGGAATTTACCAAGCTATGGGACAGATGGCCAATATGATGCAACAACAACAAGCTCAAATGGGGAAAATGCCACAGCAGACAAAATCACAACTAAACACTCCTAGCATTGAGAAATTCAAAGAGAGATGGGTTTAGGAGGAGGACGTCCATGGCAGGAGAGAAGAAAGAATTAGGCTTTTGTTTATAGAGAGAAAATAAGAGAGAGGTTATGGCTGGAATGGCTGGAAGAGAAAGAGAGAATAGAGATCGTGGCTGAGATCGGAATCAGAAGAAGTAAAGGAAGAAAAAAGGGGAGAACACGCTAAGATCAAACGAGCATTAAGGTAAGATACATTATCTGAATAAGTTCTCATGGAATTACTGAAGTCATTAATATACGTTTGTATGCTATGAACTTAGGAGAATGCTTGGTGATTACCAGATTTTATGATCTTGATTAATGTTTGATTATGATGTTGATTTAATGATTAGATCCTTGTTATATTGAGTTTTGAATGTTCTAATATTGTTTAAAGGTGTTTTCGGAAGTCTATATGTGTTTACAAGTGATTTTGAATGTATTAGAATGCATAGGATTGGATTTAGGAAATCACGAAAAAACCTAAAAAAATCCAGAATCGAGCAGATTGGCAGACGTCAGTCCATCGACACCTCTACCGACAGAGACCAGTTTATAGGAAAAACCAGCCATTGGCAGGCTTCAGTCCACTGATGCCTCTGCTGATGACGACCAGATTTCACAGAGGTTCGGTCCACTAACCACTCCACCGACAGAGACTGTTTCCTAGACCAATTAAGGTGTTCGGCAGGCTTCGGTCCACCGATCCCTCTGCAAAAGACCCAATACAGACCCAGACCTGATTTCCAAAATCGTTTGACTTCAATGACTGAACAATTGAATTATGGAATGAATATGGACAATAAATAATATGTGTTACATGAGATGATTATAGTTGATTATGCATGTATGCTATGGAAAAGAATCTTGTGATGGCTTCCTAAAGGATTGTTCGGGTGAATGGGAACCGGACAGCTTTCGAAGGGTGCTATAACCGGAGATCCAATTGATTGTTGGAGAGGATACCTATGATGTGGTTCCAAAGATTACTTGTGTGAATGGGAGCATGGGTAGTTTCCGAAGAATCTTATCACCGGTAATCCTACTGGTTTGATTTGATGGTTGGTCCGGCCAACCGGGCAATGAAACTTGTTGTTGTGAGGACTCGTCTTCTTGTAAGACCTCGTTGGGTGTTATTCCCTAAATGGTTAGAGATGGGTTGTTGTTATGGATGACTAATCCTTGGGTAGAATTCCCAGAATAGTTATAGAAGACCATCCTTGGGTGTCAATTCCCAGAAAAGGTTAGGGATGACCAATACTTGGGTAGAATTCCCAGAAATGGTTAGGGTGACTGTCCTTGGGTGTTTAATTCCCAGAAAAGCAAGAAATAGCTACAGGAATCAAGCCCGGTTAGGTTGAGAGTCCTACGGAACCATGCTGTAAAACATGGGATTAAGAGAGTATGTATTCAGCTGTATAAAGTGAATACCCTACAATTGAAATTGCTTAATAAAAGAGTGTTGTCCAGCTGTATTGAAATGGATGCCAAGGAAACTTGGGTCGACAGGCTGATCACCGGAAGGACTTGTGTTGTCTTGTCAATGTTGTGGAGCATTAGAGGAGACGATGGTTATGGATCATTGACGCGATTGATATGGTGGTTGCATTCATATTCACCTTAAATTCATGATTATATTGTTTCATTCATCGTGTTTTGTTTAGTCTCCATTCATTACTCATCATACATATGCATGGATGTAATATTGTGGTATTGATGGTACTAACTTGTTGGTATGGTATGGATTTTGTCTTGTGGATATGGTGGAACTCGTGATTGTTGTCTTTTTGATATTGTTGATTCGATAGTTGTTCACTTGTTGGCATTGTGGACTGATGGTGATTGACATGTTGACATTGCTGATATTACAGTTGTGGACTCAGTGTTCTTATTGACTTGTTGATATGATGGAGTATGTGTATATGGAGTGGTTAGTATTGTGGAGAGTACGCCATGCTGATATTGTAGGGATATAGGGATTGCTGTTTGCTTACATTCAAATATATGTTAATGTCGATGCTATGGTTGTGAATCAATATGATATATGTCACGCCCTGCACTCCCAGACACACACTTGTCAGCACATGAGGGGCCTGGAGCGCGAAGCCGAGACCTTCACCCCATTTCTCTCTCTTTTCGTATACATTTTTAGGCGCGGGGTGGGAAAACCAATATATTGATCTTTTAAAACAATTCTCACATTAATTGTAAATTGCGAAAATCTAACATAAAGATCGTAAACCTGAAGTTTTATATTCAACTGGCATTAACTACTAAAATACCCAAAATGATCAAAAACACTCAAGTATTCAAGTCTAGTCTTTTAAGTACAAGTCCGACTGTACGATATTAGTTACATGGCATCAAAATAATACATGTCCTAATATACAGTCCAAAATACATCATAATAGAGTACATCCCAATCAAAAAGAAATATACATCAAGAGCTAATGTAGACCTCACATAACACAAAATCCCTGATTACACGGGTCGTCGTCATGACCATCGCCATAATACACTCCCTCAGGAGGTGCATCACGTGAATCTCTATGGTCTGAAAAATGTTTCAACGGAAAGTTTGAGCTAAAAAGCTCAGCAAGTAAAGCATACTAACATAATAGAACATGTAGGTTTTCACATGATCATGCCATCAATATCATGCATTCTATAACATGAATTTCTACGTGACATTAATATGTACATGAATGCAAGAACCCAATCCCAACAGTCTCGCCACAAGTGCCTGTCGTGTACGACCATAATTTCCTTAATGCCATCTTTTAGTACCTTCTTTGGTGTCTTTGCACCTAGGCAAATCAAATCTCAAGGGTCTGGCAAATAATGCCCACATTTGTGACCCAATACACTTTCATCATTTCTCGTCAGACTCACCCAGTATCCCTAGTCACCATTTCTGTATGAAATGGATCGTCAAGTCTGAGATACTGCCGATTCCATGTGTACAGCATGGTTTTAAGGGATTTGCAACCCTCAGGAATACACGTCCTGCGCTTATTTTTGTCTGAGAACAGGGGCTAAGACCAGCTCTTAATTCCCCTCTTTGTTCAAGGGCTAAGACCAGCTCTTAATTCCCTTCTCTTCTCTTTACATTCCATCTTACCACTTTCACACATTTGAATTACTATTCCTAGGTAATTTATACTTAAGCATCTAGGATCTAGGGTTATTCGTCCCTCACCCATGCTTCCAAACCACACTAGTATGTATGTTTTTTCATGACCTCACAAACACTTTATCTAAGCATGATCAAGTTCAGATATGTGAGTACATGCTAATTTGTGAATAATAAACAATGAGTAAGCATTTCACTATGCTAACACATGCATTTCACCCTTAACACATTTCAGCACATCAATTTATGAACAGTAATAAACATGGAAGCATTTCAAAGAATTTCATTATGCCAATTTATGCTTTTCGTCTTTAATCTCCACCCTTTTTAAGTAGTGTTCCTATACCAAGGTTCACTCATGTTCACCATCAAAGCAAATCTGACACTTAAAATCACTCACACAAGAATTAGAAGGATTGTCGATCGATCGATCCTTGCGATCGATCGATCGACCTTCCTGCTGCACAGCAGCCCAGAACATGGTTTTTAAATCCTGTTCTTCTTCACTTCATCTCATCAATTTACACAACACATTCATATTTTCTCAATTCTTTCCAATAAAAATCACATTAGTCCCAATCATTCAATAATACTCTAATACCCTACACATACAAGAGGTTTCCATGAAGCATGAACATACATGAACAGATTTTTGAACCCAACAAATTATCATCATAAAAACCATGCAAAACCCCTAAATTTCTATTAAATTAGTATCCCTATTTACCTGATTTGTAGCACACCAACTTGCAAGGATTCCTTTGAGCAAAAACCCCTTGAAATCCCTTTCTTTTGCTAGCTTTTG
>JAUPMG010286625.1:0-17889 GCA_031762675.1 Pachysandra terminalis | reverse complement strand
CGGCCGGTACCGGTCCGTACCGGCGATCCGGACCGGAACCGGTCCGGCGACCGGTTCCGGTATTTAAAACCCTGGTTTGAAGCTAAGTGAACTGGGGAAAAATCCACTGCGAAATTCATAAAGCCCCACTAGCAGAAGGAAAAAAAAAAAGGAACCATGCATCAGATCTGGAACATAAAGGGCTAGAGGGACTCCATCGTAAAAATGAAGATACCCTTTTCAGAACATGAAAAAAAATTTAAAAAATGATAAAAAAAAATTGAGAAACTCCATCGTAAAGATCTGCACCTTGACGTATCTGAATTGAAGACAAATGCTTGGAATAGAATACCTGAAAGGTATCACTCATATAATCAGAAAGGCTCTTACAAACCTTGCTATCCTACAAACAAGTCCTGATCTTGTTCCAGTTCTTGTTATTGTTAACCCTCTTCTGCAACCAGTTCGAATAATCCCCTATCCTATACTCCTTATACCCTCAACCCGAAACAATTTCTTCGATTTTTATTTGTTTTAGTTTCTTTTTACTGTTTAGAGAAGGAGAGGATGAAAGAATGTGAAACCCTAATTCTGGACGGATGCCCTTATGGAAGATCAGGCAGAAATGGAAGAAGGGAACAGATCGTGTTTTTTTTTTATCCGACATGGAGAGAATCGGGTTCAACTTGCCTCAATTGTCAACTAAAGAATTACAAAAAACAAGGAAAAGGTAGATAATTACAAATCTTAATATATAGCTTAAACTCAATTCTTGGAGAATTGAAGAAGAATTCTAAATCTAATTCTTTAGTATCCATCAAACTTAAAAATTGGAATTCTTTACCCCAATTCCAATTCTCACCCCCAGTTCTCAACCCAATTCTTTGAGTCAAACACAGCCTTAATATATTTCTCTGTTTTTTCTTTTTGTCGTTATCACTTGTTCTTGTGTTTTGAGTCAATAAAGATTCTGCTCATGCTAGTTCAGATGTGCTTTAATCCAAATCATAATTTTGTTTTACATTAATGATGAAAATTTGAAGAGCATTTGTTATAGATTCAATCCATGCTACATGGCACGTTTTACTGCAAGATGCGCTCAATTGTGAGTACTTATAAACTTTAAAAATTTATAGATTTTCCTCATGCATCCAATCCCTAAAACTTCTCTAAACAGAACATTTTCATAAAGGTTGGAGACTTGACCATTAGAAACTGTCGGGACTGGAAAGCTCCAGTAATAGTGGGAAAGAAATCAAAGAGACTTCTTATGGAATGGCAGGGGGGAGGAGAAGAAGTTCCAATTGGTGAAATGGTCCGCTGTCTGCAAACCAGTAAATCAGGGGAAGGGAGGGCTAGAAGTGAGAAGAATAGTGAAACTATCAATCTGTCAAATACCCCTATGTACTTCCCATCAGTACTCAAAAGTACCATTAGCAGTGGAAAGAGTTTCCACTGGGAATGGTGATTCATTTGAATCAACATAAAAAAATTTACAATTAAAATTATTTTGGATATAATAAAAAATCTGTAAAGTAGAAATGTGGAAAGAGTTTCTCCTTGTCTAAGACCAAAACTAAAAAGTAATTAGTTTGCTAATGTTTACCGGGACTTGTTATTTCTAATTTCTACTTTACTCTTCTTATTTAGAATTGGCAGAGAATATGGTTTTTTTTTTTTTTTTTGGTAATAAGAACCTAATGTTAGACTTAACGACTAAAAAAAAGACGACAAGATACTAACTAAAGATCGTTAACACAAATCTAAAAACTATAATGAATCCTAATTTTCTTATGTTTTTGATTTATATAAAAAGTAATAAAAGTTCTAAAGCAAGTCATTTCTTATATATAAAATTGAGTAAATTTGATTTTTTTTTAAATAATAAATATAAAAATATATAACTAAATAAATTTTTATTCTATTCATTTCTATTATACTTGAGAATTTTGAACAAAATCAAATAATTAATAAATATGTATATATATATATATATACATATAAATGAGAGAGAGAGAGAGAGAGAGAGAGAGAGAGAGAGAGAGAGAGAGAGAGAGATGTAGATGTGATAAAAATAAGGATAAAAAGAACTATGAACAATTTAAACTCATGCAATTAACATAACTTGGTTTCAACAAGTGCAGAAATCAAAAGATGAAAAAATGGAGAGAGGGAAGATAAAAGTTGATACCAAAAGCTCCAGACTGTGTCTTTTGTAATAAATGCTCTTCTGCACGAGGAAATGCATCGAGACTCTTTATGGATTGTTTCAAACCCATCTTTACCCTGTACCCAACAGAGTAACTCGGCCACTTAATATGGGATATAACAGAAGCTAGCAACAAGAAGCCAAGAGCATCAGAGACATTCAATTCTTAAAGCATGAAACTTCATTCAAGCATTTAAACAGTTTGAACATAATGTATATGAATCATGCCTCCCATAGAGACATATTGGGCACTTACCACAAACACAGTATTACTTTCCCAAAATCTGTGGAACTTACAGGTACATTGAAATTTCCCTTAGATCAACATTTTTCTAATTACAAAAAGATTCCTTCAATTTTTTATGCGAAGAAGTGCAAAATTTCCCTATCCTAATTACAAGGTATTCCCTAGGAAACCAACATTTAAAACCTTGATTACAAATAATAAGATTGCAAATAAAAGGAAAGAGAAAAAAGAATAAAACACAGGAGGTATGTTACTTGTAATCCTCAGGAAGAACAAATTACTTTATTGTAACCGTAATTGCTGCTGTGATGCTAATCGGTCCCAATCGTTGAAAATAATGAAATATACAAAAAAAAAAAAAAAAATGCAAAGAAAATAGAAATAAAATTCCCACAAAAAATGACTTATCTTTTTTTTTGTCGTTGACAAAAGATGACATCTTGATCTCTAATTCACAAAAACAAATAAGAAAAAGTCTTTTTGTTTTTTGGCTCCCAATAAAAATAAATAAATAAATAAAAGCAATTCAAATTCGAGATTTACATATTTAACTACATGCAGTTCATTAAAAAGAGGAACCAAACAAAACCCTAAAAGTGAAGAAGTAGAAGACGATCTTAGAAAATTCAAGAGATTATTATGAATGAAAAGGAAAGAACTGCAGAGAAAAACCAAATACATGAGAGAAAAAGAACGATATCTGATGAAATTCATAAAGCACAAGCAATCAAATCATCGACACACCTGATGAAATTCACGAGATTTTGATTCGCTGCGACGTTCGCCGGCGAGTGAGGAGGGATTTTAAATTACAATATCATTGCAATCTGTAATCAGGTTTATTATACACGACATTATATGAGGTATTTAAAAATAAATAATAAAACATTTAGTAATATTAAACGGATCAAACGGGTTAATGTGGATTGGGTGCGGGTTTGATTATTTCAGCCCATTTATTAAACGGGCGGGTTTGGGTTGAGTGCTAAGCCGTTAATACCCTATCAACCTGATCCGAACCCGCCCAATTGCCTCCTCTATATCTGAGCACTTTATATTAGGAGCTCTTGTCTAATCCAATCGGGCTTTGCATCCTCTACAGTAAAATTGCTACAGCGACCCTTACAGCACCATTGAAATGCTGCCATGCGGACAGATACCAAGGGGTGTTACTAAAGGAGGATACTGATGATAATTAAATTTTAGGCACACACGTGACACCACCTCGTTGGTGACACACATAGCACCACCTCGTTGGTAACACACGTGACACAACTTCATTGGTAGCATGTCATCACATATTTTTTATCAAGGTCAAAAACACTGTTCATTGAGAACACTATTTATCGTCTCTCGATAATATTGTTCATCACTCCTTGAGAATATTGTTTTTCGCCCCTCGAGAACACTGTCCATCATCCCTCGAGCACACTCTTCGTGGGTCACCTTTGGCCACTTTGAAACACTGTTCATGGGCCACCTTTGACTACTTCGAAATACTATTCACTCAAGTTACTGTTCACTCGAGGTACTATTCACTTGAGTTACTATCCATTGTTCGTTTATGAGATTATTTCATTAATTGTAAAACATATTTTATGCATGCAATACATGGGACATTTGTTAACCATGCACATGACATGCATGGGTCTCACACTTAGTATTTAATGGGTTATGTCAGATCTTCTGAAGCATTTAATGGATTATGTCAATTTTTTTGAAACATTTAATGGGTTATGTCAATTTTTTTGAAGTATTTAATGAGTTATGTCAGTTTTTTTAAAGGATGAGATAAAAGAATGGCTCTTTAAAGACAAAGAAATGACATAAAAGAGATGACTTTTCTCCCTTCTAGGGGAAGAGGACACACAAACATGGGAGAGGATTTCCTTCTCCAATCCAGAAAGCAAAAGACAGAGAGAGACTTCTTCTGTTCCGGAACAGAGGATTCTCACCCTCTTTTTCTATTCTCTCATCTATGTTCTATAATATCTATCATGTAAAGAAAGAATGTATATCTCTCCATTTGAATGAGAAGAATGACTATCATATGGCAGTCCATGGATATAGGCGATGTTTACGAATCACATAAATCGTGTGTATTTGTAATCTCGTTTTGTGCTTGGGATTGACGTAGCGCCATCCATACGGCCGGTTCTTGGATTTAGGTGAATGGTCAAGACGCCCCTGTACCTCAAAAGACCTTATCCACCTCGAAATCGGTTACATCAAGAGAATAGTGGCTTCAATTGCTTAATTATGATTAAACAGTCATTATTTATCGATTTATCGATCACCATTTTTGGCACTCTGCTGGGGACGTTCATCATATGTTCTTCTTTAACAAGAGATATTTTGTCATGACTTTTGAGCATGAGAGCACTCTTTATAACGTGTACACTTCATTTCCTTCTACTCGGTTCTCTCTTATTTCAATACCCATGAGCTTACTCTTTATCTCGAGTTCACATTTCCTTTCTTTATATGTCTACACATATATGTGTATTTTATTGTAAATAAAGGGGTTCAGGGGGTTGTTTATGTAATATAAGTACATTTGAGAGGGTAAATTGGTCTATTTTACTTTTAAAAAAAAATTAATTATGGCCATCAAGATCTCACTAGAGAGAGAGAGAGATCTTATCGAGACTCCTCTCGCTCCTCGAGACCTTTCTCTCTCCTGGCCCCCACTTTAAGCCTACAATTTAATTTCACTCCAGTTCAAGCATTGACTAGATTACTATTTAAAGATATCTGTGACATTAACTGTATCTGAATCCTCTGATTTATTGACGACGTCAGTCAAAATTTAAGTTAAAGAGACGTGTGTGGGACCTATCCCAAGGTGCTCTCTTTGTATTCCTCAAGTTCCTCCCCTCGAGCATCGAATCCTCTCCTTTGAGCTTCGAGTCTCCACTTTCTTTGGACTTTTTCACCCCTCGAGATCCCTCTCTCTCTCTCTCTCTCTCTCTCTCTCTCTCTCTCTCTCTCTCTTTTGGGCCCTTCCTCCGTCATTTTCTCTTTCAGGTTTGCTTCTTTGGCTAAAAAATGAAAATGAACATATTACTAAAAGAATCAAATTCTTCACCAAGACGTTCTAGTTAACTACGTTTACTTGGACCGGAGCTACAATGGTCGATCAAATAGTTTCTCAGTCTTAAACAATTGCAACAATGATAAATTGAATGGATTTAGATCTTGACTTCCTTATGGTTACTGGAAAAAAAAGGGGGTGGGGGTGGGGAGAAGCAAGAAGCAAAGCCTCCATTACTTGCTTTCAATACATTCTATTTTTGTTCAATAAATCTAAGAAAACAGAGCTTACTTTACATCTTTCGAAGAGCACTGATCTGCGATGAGTTGGTGGCTGTTTTTCTACCATATACTGACGTGTTGGTCGATGTATTCGCTCACCATCGACCTCCACTTCTCATCGTCTGAGCATCTCTTAACTTCGAGCCTTGTCTCTCCCTCGAGGCTGTCACGTTCCGAATCCGAGATATGTAATCTCAAGAACCTAAAGGTGTGACCTACGGATCCAAAACCTTGGATGCGGTCAACTACACAATCACCATATGTAATGGCCAAACAGAGTCATTTAAAAATCACCGGAAGTCTTTATTCATCATCAAAACCAACCACTCAAAAGAACCATCTGTCCATACATCCCTATTTCCCAAAAGAATTAAAACCAATATTTCATAAACCCATGCCCTTTAGGTCAATTACACCAAATTCAAATGAACAAAATCAGAATTAGAAAATAGTAACAACAACATGCTTGATCCAAATATATCGTTTCCAAGGTCACTACACCAGCTCCTCATCCTTGCTGAAAACCTAGTGCATGAAGGCGGGAGCTTTGGAGGCTAAATAAGTTACTTTAAATCTATGCCACCCCTTGTCACACCCCAAATCTGAGATATAGGATCACGAGGATTCGAAGGGAATAACCTTCAAATCCACCACGTGGACGCGGATATCCAACCACATACTTGACCACATCCTGGTTAATCAGAGTCTAAAAACATAAACATCAGCGGAAGTCTCAAATTAATACCAAATCTGTAGCTCAACGTAAGTCTGTTAAGCTAACAACCCACATGAAAGAAATAAACTATAATCTGTTACAAGTTCACGCCCACATGGGATCAAAACCAAATTCTTGATAACCAAAATAAAATGTAAAGTATCTAAATCAAAGGAGTCTCCTCTCCAAGCCATCCAGTCAGACGAACTGATTGCCTGTTTCAGTTTAAGGGTCAGCCGAAGCCTTGTAGAGAAACCAACGAAATTACAATAATTATCTTCATGCATACATAACAATACCGTTAATTCATGCAATTCAATCCACATAATACCGCAGTCAAACGTATTAGCATGCTCATCATCATACTAAATCTCACATAATAAATACGTATATCACATTCATTATAGCAATCTCATTTCATCTTGACAACCACACAAGCAATTAAGTCATATTATATTAACTGTTCAAATAGTTCCACCATGATAAATCGCAGGGCACACATGATCTCATCATGCATTCCAGCCCAATTCTCATAGTCTCACTATGTCAAAATACAACCCACATGATCCCATCATGTTCTACACATAATTTACATAGTCCTACTATGTATCACAAACAACTATCCACATGATCCCACCATGTAACACAACAAATACAAGAATCACATAACAAACACATAGTCCCACTATGTTCACAAACAATCACATGGTCCCACCATGCCAAACAAATACTGTCCAATCACAAACACAGCATAAGTACAAACAAGTCAACATATGACGATGCACAAATAATCACTTCAATCAACATATGCAATACAATGTAAGTGGTATGATGCAATTATGAAATGAGAATGATGTGCAATGCAATGCGGGGGTAATCAAGCCTAGCCCGATCACATGCTCAATCAATCTCACGACCATTCAACCCATTCATTTAGGGACTTGCACCCACGGTAGAAAGCCACCATTCCTATTCTTTAAGAGACTTGCACCCAGGGTAGAATACACCAGTAGATCAAACCATTCATTTAAGGACTTTCTCCCACGATGGAAATACACCTGTACTATTCCTTTAGAGACTTTCGCCCACGGTGAAAACACACATGTACCATTCCTTTAGGGACTTTAACCCATGGTAGAAATACACCTGTACTAGTACCTTTCCTTTAGGGACTTTCACTCACGATGGAAATACACCTGTACACAAACATAATCCAAACCATATGATCCATACAATACAACATTCATTCATAAATTGTGGATACTCTCAGTACCCTCATACATCATAAAAATCGTCATTAGAACCAAGCACAAGTCAAAAAAGTGAATGCTACAAACACCACTCAAACCACTCAAATTCCTATGCAAACATTTCTAACCATTCCAATCCTACCTTGTAGTCCTATATCCATATCCAACTCATTAAAGTCAAAATCTCCTTATATTTCATCCAGGACTGCCCTATTTTCCTGAATTTAGGACCTTCTCATCATCTTTTTATTCGACCATAACCACCTCTTTTGCACACAAACCAACCTCATAGGCATGTGTACAACACTCCAAGGGAACTTTCCCTTTAATTTAGCCTCAATTGGGGCTCGGTATATCCACAGTATCTGCCAAGGTTCCTGCCGAGAATCTCGGTAGATCATCTACCGAGCTTCGGTAGAATGTCTCGAGAGCTTGTAATTCTCTGGGATTTTCGGTAGATGTCTCGACATCTACCGAAAGTCCTACCGAACTTGAAATTCAGCCCAGATCTGGGTTTTTCTCCTAGGCCTTCGTGCTCATAACCCAAAATCCTTTTTGGTAGAGTTCTAACTTCAATTATCAGTTTCTAATCATTATATAAGTGATAAAGACCTAATATATAAAATCTAACTTATGTAAACAGATTTACACTACAAAATCAATCAATATACTAACATAAATCTCAGAAATCATATATAATTCATAAGAACATGAAAGAACCTCATAAACACAACAAACATAGATTTAAGCATGCTAATCAAACAAACAACTAACATGATATTCAATCAACTCTCATTATACTAGATTACTAGTCTAATCATGCTTAAAATCAAGAGATCATGCATTCATACCTATATTTATAGCATAGCTATGATTCATGAACATGACTACTGTAAGATCGAAGGAATCCCTACCTTTTTCCTTCTTAGATATGATCCCTGCAACCTTTCTAGCACTAGGTGATCAACAGTTCCCTTTTTTCCTTCTTCTTCTTCCTCTTTCTTCAAAAACTCAAATTTCTTCTTCCCTTCGTTTGTTTTGGTCGTGTGAGTCCCAAAAACCAATTCTCTATCTTGTTTGATCGTGTGAAGCTAGAGACACATTCTCTCTGTAGTTTGAAAAGTTGCGTGGGTTAGTGGATGAAATCCATTATCCCACTCTAATTCAAATTATAAAGTAAATTACTTAAGTACCCTTACCTTGCCCAATGGGCTTATTCGGCTAGCCTATAGATCTAATAGTGTTCATTAAGTAGGGTCCAAGCCCAATCCACCTAATTCACAGAAATTACACAAGTTACTATTATTTATTCAAAATCACATAAGGGTCCAATCCAGCCCCTTATATATCAATTAAGTCCTAAAGATTAAAATATAATTAACTACCATTTAATTATCAAATTAAATGGTAGGGTAAGGGTCATTACACCCCTCATTAACCATAATCATACAAACATTCAACATACAATATGTAGACATAGATATACCAACAACACATTTATCTCATGGGATTTAAAGCAATAGCATAAACAATCCACATAGAGCAATTGAAATATACATCAAAATGATGATGAGAAGAAAGTGAACACTATTAGATGTTTAATGTTGAAAATGAAATGAAATGGAATGATAATGCTTATGCATGATTGGTTTGGCCCTGTCTAACCCTTTGCCACCACTAAACACTTCCACACTGCTTTTGGGAATTCATGAACCCAAGGAATGTTTGGTACATCCCCTCTTCATTTCAGGGAATAAAACCCTAGGTATGAATATACCCTCTTCCTTTTTAGGGAATGAAACCCCAATGTAGGAATATACCCTCTGATATCTTTTCAAAGAATGAAACCCCAAGGTAGGACAACACACCATGCATGTGTGCATGCTCTTACATGAATCCTTGCTGAGGATTTCTGAAATCAACCTTGGCCACTTTAGGACCACACATCATATCTTATGCTATGGTTACACGTGGATATTTCACTATTCATCATGCATATATTATGCAATTCATATACAGATATCCAATTCCATCACATACACATGCTACATATGTTAGAACACTCATACAAGCTCACATCATAGTCATAGGTTGCAGTACCATCTCACAGAGAATAGCAAAGCATAGCCAACACTCCTCATAAGTATACATCTCATCATAAATAGGTAATTTTGATAAACCATTATCATATTCAATTCCCAAAACATGTAATTAGACTATCTGGAAAGTTTCACCCTTATAGGACCACTTTGTTGATTTTTGGCTAGCCAAACACCCAGCCGACGACTCAACCAAACCTATCAGTTGACCTCCTCGGTTGATTGACCACCTTCAGTTGGCTAACCCGAAGCCTCCCCAATTCCTTCTGAGTTTTGGTCGACTCTTCAGTCAACCGAACTCCCCTTCAGTTGCTTAACCTGCAACCTAGAAAACAACCTAGATCTCTCAGTCGACTCTTCAGTTGACTAACCATCTGACCGAATCTCGTGTTTTGCCCAGAAAACCCCCAACTTCATGGTTTACTTTCCAAAACCCAATTCCTAACCTACCAACTCTTAGAACTATCACCAATATTCTCAATTACATCATTACACACAACTATAATCATTCCAACACTATGGATAAAACACAAATCATACCATTATCTTTTTAGGTCAAGAATCACACACACAAATCACATGCTTCATAAAATACACAGTCACACAAACCATTATAAGTGGAATTAAAAAATATACATATACACCATTAGAATCATGCATATCTCTTCAAAAACCCAGAAATCCACACAACTACATTACTTCATTTAGTTTCACATGATTTATCATCATTAACATTCAACAACTTCTTCAATGGATATTGAAGAGTGGGAAACTTAAGGATCCTATCTCTTATTGCTTTTCTCTAAACTTTTTTGCAGCACTACCAATGATCAAGATCAACACTCCTTCCTCTAGCAGCCATTTGGTCTCTTCCTCCTCAAGATCTGTTTCTCTTCTTATTTTGCTCCTTTACAACAACACACAAATCTCGTTACCACCAAATCAAGGAAGATTGGTAATAAGAACTTCACATAACCATACGTACCTATTTGGAAAGAAGTTAAGAGAATCATGCATTCTCCCTTTCATCCATATCCAAGCTATTTCAAATTTAAATAGTTAAAAGTCTATATTACCTTCATAGTAATCACTTGGGTCAATCGACCAATCCTAGGCCAACTCCCAATACGTCAAGCCCAACGCCCAATTCCAAAAAAATCATAATTACATAAGTAACCCAAATTTCTATAATATTAACACAATAGTATTTGTAGTTTGGTATTATTACATATAGATACCAACTTAGTTAATTAGACATTAAGCCCTTATAATCTCACATAAAAATCATTATTAATTATAATTATATTATATTAATTAAAATTTAGGGATACAGGTCACTACAATCTACCTCCCTTAAAAGAAATTTCATCCCAAAATTTACATACCTCAATCCGTAAATAAAGAAGGATAATGCTTCCGAATCTCTGATTCGAGCTCCCACAATCCTTTTGACTCATCATGATGGTTCCATTTGATATTTACTAATGGGATGGTCTTCATGCTCAGTACATGTTCCTTGCGGTCCATGATCTGAATCGATGATTCCTAATATGACACATCCTCACAAAGTTGTTGTTCTTTCCAATCAAGAACATGTGACGAATCCGGCTCCTACTTCTGCAACATCAAAAGGCGAAATATATCGTGCCCAACAACTAACTAAAGTGGTAGTGCAATCCAATACGCCATGCTTCAAAGACGTTCCGACACCTCAAATAGTCCGATAAAACGTAGTGCAAGCTTCCCTTTCTTGCCGAATCTCATCACTCCCTTCATAGGTGAAACCTTCAAGAATACATGGACACCAATGCTGAACTCTAGATCTCGTCTCCTCCGATCCGCATAACTCTTTTGACAACTCTATGTTGCATGCAATCGCTCTCTAATAATCTTTGCTATCTCGGTAGTCTCTTGGATAAGCTCCGGTCCAAAAATACCACTCCCCCCACATATGTCCAATAGATAGGCGATCTACACAGCCTATCGTACAACGCCTCGAATGGAGCCATACCAATACTAGACTGATAGCTATTGTTGTATGAAAAATTAGTCAAAGGAGGATGATCTCACCAACTCCCCTGGAAGCCTAACACACAAGCTCGTAACATATCCTCTAGTATCTGGTTAACCCTCTCGGTTTGCCCATCAGTCTAAGGATGAAAATGTCACGACCCGACTCGAAAATTTAAAATTTTTCGGATCCAGATGCGACCTTCACCCCATATCACTATGAAGGTGGATATACATGGTAAAACATAAGCGGAAGTTCAATAATTGTTCTAGTAAGATATAAGTAACTATTATTACAATGTTTGAATCTAAACAAATTCTAAACAAAGGGAAAGTCTAACATTAGACTAAGCTAATACGTTATCAGAGTGCTACCCAACCGGTCTCTTATTGACCAAGCTCTACGAACTGAGGAGTCCGACTAGGCCAAGCTGCATATCCAAAGCTCTCTGCAGACTCGTCCAAAACTGAGAAGTAAATCTTGCATCTCGATCTGAAACAATGCTTACTGAAACTCTGTGCAATCTCACAATGTCCCGAACATATAACCGTGCTAACTCATCCCTCTCGAATTAACTCGCACTGATAAGAAATGAGCCGACTTAGTCAACTGGTTCACTATTACCCAAATGGAGTCACAAACCCTTGGACTTAAGCAAGCCCACAACAAAGTCCGTAGTCACGTGCTACCACTTCCACTCCGAAATTGGTAAAAGCTGAAGCAGTCCCGCAGTCCTCATGTGTTCCGCCTTGACTTGCTAACATGTAAGACACGGAGCCACAAACTGAGCTATGTCCTACTTCATGCCTGACCACCAATATAATCTCCGCAAATCACTGTACATCTTGGTGCCTCCAGGATGAATCGAATACCATGACTTGTGAACCTCATCCAATATCTCACTTCGAACTGCCGCATCATCTGGAATGCAAAGCCAACCTCTGAATCTAATCACTCTGTTTGGATGTACTAACCAATCTGGCTTCACATCGTCCACTGCCAAAAACTGAAGATTCTAATCCGATTTCTGCCCATCTGCAATCCGATCTAGCAAAGATGGTCTAGCCACAAGACTAAACAGTACCCCATTACTCTTCCTCTCATTCAAACTAATATCCAATGCACTGAAAGCCTCCATTAAGCTATGTTCCTGCCGCATTAAGCAAGTCAAAATACCGCGAGGCTTACGACTCAAAGCAATCGCAACCACGTTCGCCTTCCCTGGATGGTACTGACGTGTAGTCACATAATCGTGCACTAACTCCATCCACCTCTTCTGTCGCATGTTCCATTCCTTCTACATGAATAGATATTTTAAGCTTTTGTGATCTGTGAAAATCTTGAATCCTTTCCATACAAAAAGTGCTTCCACGCCTTCAAAGCAAACACCACAACAATCAATTCCAAGTCGTGAGTAGGGTAGTTACGTTCATGAACCTTGAGTTGCCAAGATGCATAGGCCATAACTGGCCTCTCCTGCATCAACACACATCCCAATCCAAGTAACGATGCGTCGGTGTACATCATCAATCTCTTTCCACTAATTGGATTCACTAGCACTAGAGCTGATGTCAACCTTTTCTTCAACTCCTCAATCGCTACGTCACATTGGGCATCCCAACTGAACTCAACATCATTTCTGGTCAAATGAGTCAAATATGAAGCAATCTTCGAGAATCCCTCGATAAACCTCCAATAATATCCTACCAAGCCTAAGAAACTTCGAATCTCTGAAGCATTCTTAGGTCGCTCCCCATGACGAAACACTTGGCCTGATGAAACCCAACTTCAGCAAACCATCTAGCTGCTCCTTGAGTTCTCGCAACTCCATCGGTGCCATCCTGTAGGTTGCCAACAAAATCGGAGAAGGGCCAGGCACTAACTCAATGCAGAACTCTACCTCCCTTAAAGGTGGTAGACCTAGTATCTTTTGAAATACCACAGAAAACTCTTGGACTGTGGGAATCTCCTCCAGAGACAACTCCTTTCTCACATCCGCTAAACCTAAGAATTCCATCTAATAAGTGACCTTCTGGTTTCCCAGAATTCTCACACTTATACCATATAAAAATTTAAATACCACTACCTTCTCTAAACAGTCCACCTTGGCATGATAAGCAACAAGCCAATCCATACCTAAGATGATGTCGAAGTCGGTTATGGTCAAAACAATCAGATTTACCTCCAAACTTAGATCTTCTACTCTAATCACACAATCCAAGCATACATGACGTAGAGTAGCTACTCCTCCAACTGGATCAGTCACGCACAAAGGCTCATTCAATACAGATGGTACAAGTCCCAAGGAATGCATAAACCTAGCAGAGATAAATGAATGTGTAGCACCCGAATCAAATAGTACATGTGCAGGTGTATGGAATACATATAAAGTACATTACACCACTACGTTGGAAGCTCTGTCGTTTCTTTGCGCAACTCCTTCAATCAAAGTATTGACCCAACATTGCTGAGGTGGCCTAGCATCTGCCACTGGCCTCTCGTCCTCCATTCTAATCAGCTTTCGGCAAAACCTCTTCGCATGGCCCTCCTGTCCGTAGTAGTAGCATATCACTGGCCCTCGTGCCTGCTGAACATATGGTACTATAGAATGTGCTACTGTTTCTAATGCTGGTCTCGCTGCAATTGCCCTCAACTGTCGATCATCGGATCTGTAGCGTTTCTCTCCCCTTTGCTGATTGGGCTGAAAACTCCCTCTATCAGATCTAGATGTCTCCCTGTGCTATTGAATAAATCATTTTCACTTTCCACCCGCCTAGATTACTTGAAGACTTGTGCATAAGTCTTGAATCCGTGAGATACAACCTTGGACCTGATTGCCGGTTGCAAGCCTTCCTCAAACTTCGCTGCCATGTCCTCCTCATCAGAGATAACATGAGGTGCAAAGTGTGACAGCATGGTAAATTGTCCCTCATACCATGCCACCAAACTAGAACCCTTTTCTAACATCGGAAATTCTGCAACTCGTTGTCTCTGATAATTTCTTGGCAAGTAAGTCTCAAAAAACTTTCTTCTGATCCCTTCCCAATCAGTCACCTTTCCTTGTGCTCTCTCCAACATTTCCCACCAGTGGTTGGCCTCAAACTTCAGTATGAAGGTCGCAAGTCTCACCTTTTAATCCTCTAGACACCCCATTGCCAGAAAGATCTTCTCCACCTTCTGCATCCAGTCTTGAGCTCTCATGGGCTCCCTTCTACCAGCAAATGATGGTGACGAAAGCTTATTGAAGTACTCCAGCAACAACATACCTCCTTTATTCGCTGGGTCATCTAAGTCTATTGTATGTCTTGCTCTCTCTGAAGAGAAGCAACCATGTCACCCAAAACTCAGTACACACAAGCAATCTGTGGGTCCATGTCCCCATCAGAAGAACCCTCACCAGCAGCATAATTATGTCTGCCACCAGCCATCTACATACAAAAACAAGCCTCTAAGTATATGTTTTAATGTTATATATATGTTACAACTCAGAAAACACAAGAAATCAAACATTTCACACACAACAAACAATTCATCGATGTGATTTCTAGGTTCACATGTTTCTATGTTCCTTCCTAGGTATAACTAGACTTTAAAGCCTCTAGATTCACAACCTAAAGCTCTGATACCAAGCTGTCACACCCCGAATCCGAGATACGTAATCTCAAGGACCTCAATGTGCGACCTTCGGATCCAAACCCTTGGATGCGGTCCACAACACAATCACTATATGTAATGGCCAATCAGAGTCATTTAAAAATCAGTGGAAGTCTTTATTCATCATCAAAACCAACCACTCAAAAGTACCATTTGTTCATACATACCACATATCCCAAAAGGATTAAAACCAACATTTCATAAACCCATGCCCTTATAGGGTCAATTACATCAAATCCAAATCAACAAAACAAGAAATTAGAAAACAACAGCAACAACGTGGTTGATCTGAATAGATCCACTCAAAGATCACTACATCAGCTCCTCATCCTTGCTTAAAAGCTGGTGCATGAAGGCGTGAGCTTTGGAGGCTCAATAGGAAACCTTAAATCTATGTCACTCCTCATTAACCATAATCATACAGTATGTAGACATAGATATACCAGCATCACATTTATCTTATGGGATTTTAAAGCAATAGCATAAACAACCCACATAGAGCAATTGAAACATACATCAAAATGATGGTGAGAAGAAAGTGAACACAATCAAATGCTTAATGATGAAAATGAAATGATAATGCTTATGCATGATTGCTTAGGCCTTGCCTAACCCTTTGTCACTTCCACACTGTTTTTGGGAATTCATGAACCCAAGGAATTTTCGGTACATCCCCTCTTCATTTAAGGGAATAAAACCCTAGGTATGAATATACTCTCTTCCTTTTTTGGGGATGGAACCCCAAGGTAGGAATATACCCTCCGATGTCTTTTCAAGGAATGAAACGCTAAGGTAGAATCAAACCCTCTTTCTTTTTAGGGAATGGGACCCCAAGGCAGAAATAGCCCTCTTGCTTTTCAGGGAATGGAACCCCAAGGTAGGAATCAACTCATTCGATTCACCCACACCATGCATGTACACATGCTCTTACCTGAATCCTTCACTACAAAAATAATGAGTAATAGGGGTGGCGGTTTAGTAACGGTCGAGTTAAACCGCCTTTCAAACCGTTATGTACAGACAGTCTCAATTGACCGTCTGTATTACTCCCTCTAAATCACACGACATCTTCTTTCCCTCTAGTTTTCTCTCTGCCATTCCTGCCCAAATTCTTCTTCACATTCTATCTGTGATTCACGGGTTGATCGAAGCTCTCTTTTTCTCTATTTTTCTCTCTTTAGAGCTTTAAATCTGAAAGTCAAATCTCAGCCATGTTTTACGGGATAGAAAAATTGCGTGATAATCCCCACAGCTCAACCAAGCAGTTATATTGTTCTCATACGCTCCTACACATTCTAACGGAAAAAATGGCAGACTCCACTCAGCTAAAATCCGCCGCTTTGCTCTAGCAGATGAAGCTCCACCTTGCCATCGACGCCGATAAAGAGGTCATGAAGAAATTCGATCTCATTTATCAGTTCAATATCGCTCTCAAGGTCGTCCTTACACACCTTTAATCTTGTCTCTCCCCCCTTTTCCGATCGGATCATCCAAAATCCTAACCTTAACCCGTTTTTTTTGCTATGTCCAAAAACTTGGATTCAATAAGGAAATCTATGTCGTCAATCTCAAGAAAGGCGAGGTTACTAAAATTTAGGGTTTCTGATCCGCTTTTGCTTCATAACTTAATTGAATCAATCAATGAAAAATCTCTAAAATTCTTGCTTCTGTTTTCAATTTCTACTTTTTCAATGATTGCATTCTTAAGATCTCTGCTCCATTTTTTTCATTTAGTAACTTAATTGAATCAATCGATGAAAGATTTATAAAATTCCTACGATTTAGTGTTTCTACTGCTATTGATTGAGTTTATTTTAATCTGTTTCTTAAGAAAATTCTAAATTCTTCAGCGTGAATTTATACGTGAATTTATAAGGTCAATTGATCATTGTCAACACGTCTCCAGAAGGATTCGGTAGCTAAGCACAGATCTAGATATAATTTATCTTTTTAGGTAAATTAAATTCTCCAGAACAATTAAAGTTCTTGGTGTAATTATATAAAATTTATATAATATAATTATTATTAAAATGATATATATATATATATTCAAATATTTAATTATTTTGTCTTTGTATATATATGTATAATTCTTATCTATCTATCAAGGAATTTAATTCAATGCTTTCTAGACTACACTGGCTTCAATTTCTAGAAAAATAGTTGGTATTAGGGTTATAAATAATTTTTGTAATTAAATCAATCAACAATCATAAGCCTTTGATTTACATATCCTTTATATATATATCTAATTCCTTTATATTTATCAAGGAATTTAATTCAATGCATTCTAGACTACATTGACTTCAATTTCTGGAAAAATAGTTGGTATTAGGGTTATAAATAATTTTTTAAATTAAATCAATCAACAATCATAAGCCTTTGATTTACATATCCTTTAATGACATGT
>JAUPMG010286615.1:0-17890 GCA_031762675.1 Pachysandra terminalis | reverse complement strand
AACTAAACAGAATGAAATGAAAGAAAGGAAAAAAGGGTGGGAGGAGAAGAAGATGCCGAAGAAGAAGAGGAGCAGCCAGTAGCCGCTGCCTCTCTCTCTCTCTCTCTCAGAAGATGCCGAAGAAGAAGAGAAGCATCCAGTAGCCGCCGCCAGCCAGCCACCAGGTACCCCTCTCCTCTCTCTCTCTCTCTCTCTCTCTCTCCTCCTCTTCTCTTCTTATTTTTATTTATTTTTTTCTGTTTTAGTCTCTCACTTTGTCCATCTTTCCTCTTTTCAGTTTTCCCCCATCTGATTCTATTTTTTTTTTTTCAAAACAAATTACATGTATCGACTGTATCGAGCGATACAGTTGATACGTCTGTATTTATCGAGCCATATCGGTCGATACGGTCAACACGGCACATGTATCGACCGATACGGCGTATTTTTTGACTGTTTCGTTTCGTGCATGCAAGTATCGTGCCGAGCTTGTCGATACACGATACGTATTGCCAGTATCGGGTGATACGATACGATATTTTGAACCGTGATCCAGAATAGGAAATGGGTATTCCTTCCTGCCGTGGGTTCTTCAGGGGGGATACTAGTTATGTGGGACTGATAAAATGGAGGGTGGAGAGATGACGATTGGTTCCTTTTGTTTATTAGTGATCTTCAAAAATTTGGAGGATGGTTTCCAGTGGAAGCTTTCAGGAGTCTACGGTCCTAACGGTTATAGGAATAGGGAGGTTTTTTGGGCGGAGATTCGTGATTTAGTGGCTAATAATGTGCATCTTTGGTGCTTGATTGGCGAATTTAATGTGGTTAGATCTGTTGAGGAGCGGAATAAAGTGACTAGAACGTCCAGGAGTATGAGGAGATTTTCCTCTCTTATTCAGGATCTTGATTTGGTGGATTATCCCCTATTAGGTGGGGCTTTTACCTGGTCTAACCTTCAGGAGAATGTTCTTTGCTGCAGATTGGATAGGTGCTTAGGCTCGGTCGATTGGGATGCTCATTTTCCTCATTTGACTCAGAAAAGTCTGCCTAGACCGGTGTCCGATCACTAGCCGTTGTTATTGTCGGTGGATTTGGTTCAACAAGGTCCCTCCCCTTTCCGGTTTGAAAATATGTGACTCACTCATAGCAAGTTCTTAGATGAGGTGAAGGTTTGGTGGGCAGAAAGGGTTAAGAGATGAAAATAGTTTTGCTGGTTTCTCCTTTATGAGATCTCCTAAATTTCTAAAAAAATAAGATTAAAGGCTGGAATAGAGATTGTTTTGGAGATATCTCTTTGAGGAAGAAAATTCTCTGTGATGCTATTGAAGAATTGGATTTATTGGAACAACAAAGGGGGCTTTCTGTAGGGGATCAGGTAAGGAGGAGTGGTAAGCAAATAGAGCTGGATAATATTCTCAAACAGGAGGAGATTAGTTGGAGACAGAAATCGAGAGTTACTTGGCTTAAGGAAGGGGATGGTAATAATAGATTCTTTCATAAGGTAGGGCTAAAACGAATGTTATTACCAATCTTTTGGTGGATGGGGAGAGAATAAAGGATACGGGAAGTATCACGAGAGCCATGATGGAGTTTTATGGTAAGTTGTATACCTCGGAGCAAGATCTGATTTTTAACTTAAGAAACATTCCGGGGGTCGCTCTTTCTTCTGATCAGGCTTTATGATTGGAGAGACAGTTCGAGATTGAGGAGGTTAGAAAGGCTATTATGGGTATGGAGAGAGATAAGACTCCTGGGCTAGATGGGTTTACTATGGCTTTTTTCCAAGATTGTTGGGAGGTTATTAAAGAGGATCTTATGGGGGTGTTTCAGGAGTTTTTTAGTATTGGAGTGATTAATAAAAACATGAATGAAACCTTCTTGGTGTTGATTGCCAAGAAGCCTAGGGCCAATGAGCTTAAAGATTTTAGACCTATCAGTCTGATTACTAGTCTCTACAAGATTATTGCGAAGGTTTTAGCTGAGAGGCTTAAAGAGGTGATTGGGAGCGTAGTCTCTCCGAACCAATCAGCTTTCGTTGCTGGGAGACAAATCTTGGATAGTGTCTTGGTGGCAAATGAGGTGGTGGAGGAAAGAGAAAGAAGCGGTAATCCAAGTCTTATGTGCAAATTGGATTGGGAGAAGGCCTGTGATAGGGTGGAATGGGGTTTCATTAATTCGGTGTTAGAATGGAAGGGTAGCATTAAGTGGAGGAAATGGATTAGTGGTTGTTTATCGAAAGTCTCCTTCTCGTTTCTTTTTAATGGGAGTGTTCATAGTTACTTTGCATCATCTAGAGGGATTAGACAAGGCAATCCTCTTTCTCCTTTTCTTTTTACGCTAATGGGGTATGCTTTAGCAGATTCCTGGCTCGGGAGAAAAACATGGGTCTCATTAGTAGTTTTTTGGTTGGTAGGAATAGGGTGCCTGTTTCTCATTTGCAATATGCGGATGATACTATTTTATTCTTTGAGGCGGTTGAGGAGCAGGCTTACTAGATTAAGGCTATTTTAAGATGTTTTGAGATGGTCTCAAGCCTGAAGGTTAATGTGGATAAATCGACCATTTCTAGATTTCATTTGGAGCAGGATCGGATTTATCAGTTTGCTGATTATTTAGGTTATCGTGTCACTCGGCTTCCTATTAGATATATTGGTCTCCCTTTAGGGGACAGTGCTAGATCCTTCTCCTTTTGGTCTCCTGTTATTGAGAGAATTGAAAAGAGATTGACCACTTGGAAAAGGAATTATTTATCCTTAGGAGTTAGAGTTACCTTGCTAAATCGGTGTTGGCTAGTCTTTCCATCTATTACTTGTCCCTGTTTAGAGCGCCGGTTAGAGTGGTTAAGGTGTTGGAGAAGGCACAAAGGAATTTTTTGTGGGAGGGAGAGGATATTAAGAAGGATCAACTGGTTAGATGGGATTTTGTGTGTAAAAGTAAAGAAGCAGGAGGTCTCAATCTGGGTAACATTCAACGTCGAAATTCTGCTTTGCTTGGCAAATGTTGTGGCGTTTCGGCAATGACATGGAGGCTCTTTGGTACAAGATTATTGTAAGTTAGTATGGGATATGGCTAAATAATTGGGAGATTAATCAAGCTGCTAGAATTTATATGCATAGCCCTTGGAAAGCCATTTCTACTTTAGCTCCTTCTTTTTATCCTTTTATTTGTTTTGAGTTGGGTACGAGTTCTTTTATTCGTTTTTGGCATGATCTAGGTTGGGGTGAGTCCATATTCAAAAATAGATTCCATAGATTATTTATGGTGGCACAGCATAGGGACACTATGGTTTCTGATATCCTTTCATGGTCTTCCACAGGTTTAGTTTGGAATCTCCCTTTTAGAAGAGATCTCAAAACTGCAGAGTTAGAGGAGTTGTCAACTCTTTTTGATATCCTTAAGTTATGTTTCATCGATGCAGATTGTCAGGATTATTGGGCTTGGCCTTTGGAGTCTAGTGGTGTCTTCTCTACTAAATCTTTCTTTTACTTCCTTGGTCCGGAGGAGAATTTGAATCCTCCTCCTTTTAGTGTCTCAAAGTTATGGAAGGCAAACGTTCCCCCTAGAGTGAGATTATTTGTTTGAACTGCTTTGCTTTATCATATTAATACATGTGATATGATCCAAAGGAGAAGAGGCACTTTGGCTATCTCCTCATATTTGTGTCATGTGCAAGAATGAAGGGGAGACAATGGATCATCTTTTTCTTCATTCCTCAATGGCAAGTGGGATCTAGACGCATTTTTTGAATCTGATGGAACTAGAATGGGTCGTTCCAACAAATTGTTGAGATGTTTGACCAATGGCGTCTTCAGGGTTTGGGATCAAGAGGCAAGATTTTCTTTGAGGCATTCTTCTTCTCGGTTCTTTGGGCTATTTGGTGTGAGCGGAACAGGAGGGTTTTTGAGGAGACTCAACATTCATTTTCTTGGCCTTTTGATTCAATTATGGGTATGGTGGCTAGCTGGATGTCTGTAAGGCAGGAATTCAGGGGAATATCTATGGATTGTATTGCTCGAAACTAGTATGAGTTGATTGATTCTTGGGCAAGAATTCCAACGAAGATCATGATTTGGAAGGCGCCGCCTAGGGGCCATTTTAAGGTTAATTTCGATGGATCCTCATTGGGTAATCCAGGAAGATCGGGGACTGGAGAGTATTCAGGAATTCGGATGGTGTCATTATGCATGTATTCTCTGGCCCGATTGGTATTACGGACTCTATTACTGCTGAATTACGAGCCTTGATTGCTGCTTTGGCTGAAGCTAGAAAGTTGAAGTTGGAGCCTTTACAAATTGAAGGTGAATTCTCAATTGGTTATCTCGTGGATGAAAGATGAGGTTAGATACCCTTGGAGATATGCCCATTGGATTAAACATGCTCGGTATCTCTCAATTGGTTTGTGCATATCTTTTAGCCATGTGCTTAGATCAGCTAACACTGATGCAGATACTTGAGCTAGAAGAGGTGTGGAGAGAGCGGTTTTTGGGGTTGGTATGCCTAGGGGTGAAGAGATCGAGATGATAGTTGAATAAGTTTTGTACAGTTTCTCTTTATTTTCTTTTTGTTCATTTGTAATCTATTTTACAGTTTGTTTTTTCTGACTCACATTCCGTGAGTCTCTGTTTTGTAATATCCTTTGATGAATAATGAAATTGTTGTTAATGATCAAAAAAAAAAAAAAAAGATTATTCTGTTCATTTCCATCCAAATGGACCAAAGAACAGAAAAAAATGATGGCTCTATACAACAATCTCCCACACTTACCCAACCAAAGAAACCTCCACTGCTCCAACAGAGACTGAATATCATATGGCATCACAAATGGGGCATCCACCAAAAGTGAAAAAACTAGTCCAAATCTCCATAGCTATGCTGCAATGACGAAGAGATGATCAATTGTCTCCTCGCTTCTCCTGCACAAAAAAACACATTTGGGGGGAAATGAAGAGCTTTTCCCTTCTCTACTTAAGAATATCCTGCATATTAATCTTTGAGTATCACTAACCAAACGAAGGCCCTAACTTCAGGAGGGACCGTTGTAGTGACCCGTACACTTTTGCACACGTGGCACGAACTCACAAGGAACACGTGTCACTTCTCTATGTTTATTATCATGTGTGATGGTTAATCTATGTGTACGATTGCATGCCTTGTTGAATTCTGATATGATCGGTAGTTTCAGATTTCAAATCGCATGGTAGGATTGTAATCTATTCACACTTTCGTGTGATGATGCCTGTAGGCTTGTATGGACAAGTATACACCATATCATATTTGATGTTTTAAGTGATTTGGTTAGACCATTGGTTTATTATAGTATTTATGGTTGGACCGGTGGTTGAACCGGAGAACCAAAGCCAGTTTCTATAAATAGAGGAGGTGGGAGAAAAATTCAGGTTTTTCATTTGTTTGGTTCATAAATTTCAGTTTTTAGTTGTGGGTTTGATAGAGAGAAGAGAGAAGAAGCTAAGTTTTAGCTTTCTTTGGAAATTTCTCTTGAAGCTTGTGTTCTTCACGAGTTGGGTGTGAAGATTTAAGATCTGAAGAGCTCTCATCTTCAACTTCTCAGATTCGTGGACTTTTACGTTGGATTTGAGGTAGGTTCTTTCTAGCAATTAGATTTCTTCATTCCCTTTGATACTAGGTTGCTAGAATCAGTTTTTTTTTAAGATCTGAAGAAGTTTTTGTGTGAGTTGATAAATTATGCATTCCTTTAGATCTGATTTTGTTTATAAAAATTGAATAGTGTTTGTTTACAAAATATCTAGATATAATATCTAAATATCTAGATAAATATCCAAACTATCTTACATATAAAATATGTATAAGAATACGATACAATACATATAAAATATGTATAAGAATACAATACAATACATATAAGAATACAATACAATACGTATAAAATATGTGTATGAATAGTAATGCGTATAAAATACGTGTATGAATAGTAATATGTATAAAATACGTGTATGAATAGTAATACGTGTACGAATACGTGTACGAATATGGGAATGCACGTGTATATAGGAGCACATATAGACCCGAATGAGTGTATGAATGAGTATGATTGTGATAGAATTAGATGATGTTGTGATGTGTTAGATAAGTGTGGATGGATAGAATATGCGATAATGATGATACGAGTATAAGTTGTAATATAGGTGAATGTATTTGATTGGATTGTGATATATGTATGAGATGTGAATGGTGTATGAACGCAAGCAATGCATGTACGAGGTAAGTACTTTGCATGGTGATTGATTGTAAGCATGATTTATGTTCATTTGAGATAACATATATCCTTAGATGTGACTATTCACCCTAGGATTGGTTGGGTGAAAGGACTTTGGTAAGAAAATTAGAAATGTCTTACCAATTGGATTAGCATAAGGCTAATAAGGTCATCACGGGTTAATAGACATGAGGGACCATGATATTGAGTAGTGGTACAGTAACTCAGCTTTTAAGCTATGGTGATCCATTATAGTTTCGAGTCCGCTTGATTCGGATGGTTGGCTATATTTGGGTTGTCTGTCTACCATGAATTGAATTCAATGAATTAGGCAACTTCATGTGGCTTATCAGGGTGGTTGTATTTGGCTTTACCTTGAATGGGATATATGGGTTTGAGTCCCTAAAGAAAATAGGTTTTGGGTGCTTGTTAACCCAGGGGTTGAAAGTCCCAAGAACTACGATGTACACGTAGATTTGTGATGGTCTTATCCAGCAGGTGTAAACTGGGATATAGGAGGCGCTTGATCCTTGCCTGAAGTTGGATCGTCTTGTGGTTGTGGCGGGTATCCGTAAGTCCATGACAGGGATTTGAGTCAACTCACCTGATAAGAGCACCGTTGATGTCTTGTTGTGCATGTTTACATTGTTTACGTTGTTGCATGTGCATTTCATAGAGACGGATTTGCATGTGGACACAGTTGTGGAACTGTGGGTTATCGTCCCGTTTATTGGACGATTGGCATGAGTGTACCATGGCATATGAGATGCCAGTGGACTGATGTACGTGATGTACGTCACTCAATGCGATGTATATGTACGTGATTACATATATATTTTATCATAATTTTATATGATAACTCCTTACAGAATTGTCATTGACTTATTTATTGATGTCATGAAGAATTCTATGTATGTGAATAGCATGAAGGGCTGATCGCTCTATCTATGTTTATGTGTGAAGGGCTAGTTGTTAGTTTGCATCTACTGGCTGTGAGCTAACCCTTGGGAATTACTATTTTAGGCCCTCCACGTGATCCCACAGCGACGTGATGAAGCAAAGCAGTTGACTCTTGTTATGTTAGTTCAGTATGTTTGAGAGTGTTGAGAACAGTAGTTTGGGTTATAAACTGTAGTTTTAAACTCCAGGGTTTGATTTATAGTTTGTTAATCCCGTTTGGGAAATTATATTAGACTTGGTATTCTAGTTGCTTAGTTTGAATTTGTGGTTTGTAACCGTTTAACCTCTATTTATAAAGAAAAGTTTTTGTTAACTCGTATTTGACTTGAGTTAGCCTTCCGTTGTAGATTTCTGATAAGGTGTATTAGCTCCATCGCACCTTCTGTGCCAGGGAATTAGTAACCTAGCGGCCTCCTAGGGTTGGAGCCCGAGGTTGCGCTCTCGAGATGTGCGATCGCACGCTTATCGATGCGATCCGGATTTCGGGGCTTGACAACCGCTGACCTCCATACATACCTAAAAGGAGCAGAGGGAAGTCGGGATACGAAGTCTACCTGCAAAAAGTGGAAAATAGAGCGGGAAGAAAAGATCCCATTATGATCAGGGATCCAGATTATGCGGTCCACTAATGAGGAATCAAAACAAATGTCCTTCCAGGACTCAAGTAGGGAAGATAGCTCGTCAACATCTGCAAGCCTAAGGTCTCATCTAAAATGAAGGTTCCAAACTAACCCTGAAGGCGCCCATGCTAATAATATCAGCCATTAAAGCATCCCTAGAAGTGGCTAATCTGAAAAGGGGGGAAAATAAATTGGCCAAAATACCTTCTTGCCACCAAAGATCAAGATAGAAACATACTTTGGAACCTAACCCTACACAAAAGCGGAGGTGATGATAAAAGGATGGGGCTAGGTCAGTAACAGCTTTCCATAGTCTAGAGCCGGACACCCTCCATATGGGATTAATATCTCATCCATTATCATGGGATCCATATATGTTGTTAATGACTTTGCACCACAAATTGTCTCTTCCAACCATAGTGTTTAAACTCGGTATCGGATTGGGGATCATCCCGGTCTGATCGGCGATCCAACTCTGGATCGTCCAATTCAAACATTGTTCGTTAGTAAAAAAAAAAAAGCAAAAAAATCAGAAAATAAAATTCCCTTAGTACCCTTCTAAGTTCTTTTTACTCCCTTAGTACCCTTCTAAGTTCTTTTTACTTGATTTTAGGTTTTATTTGCTTGTATAAAGAAAATGAAAAGGAGGGGAGAACGCTCAAAGCGAGAAGGCCGAGAGGGAGAAGCCGAGAAGGAGAAGGAGAAGGAAGGAAAACAAAAGAGAAGAAGAAGAAGAAGAAGAAGAAGAGGCGCCGGGGGCGGTCTCTCTTTCTCCCAGGTACCTCTCTCTCTCTCTCTCTCTCTCTCTCTCTCTCTCTCTCTCCCTCTCTCTGGTCCAGTCCCCTCTGCAATCTGCCCTCGTTCTCTGAAAGATCTCTGAAATTTTCAACTGAAACCAGCGTTATTTGGGATCAAATTC
This sequence comes from Pachysandra terminalis, assembly GCA_031762675.1. Taxonomy (NCBI): domain Eukaryota; kingdom Viridiplantae; phylum Streptophyta; class Magnoliopsida; order Buxales; family Buxaceae; genus Pachysandra; species Pachysandra terminalis. The sequence continues at coordinate 9,177 of JAUPMG010286615.1, read as the reverse complement.
CTAACGTTAAACCTCTTTGATTTGAACCCAATGCATTCCTATAAGCTTAGAAAACCAGCAGCAATGGAGTAGGGTTTAGAGATTAAAATCCAGCTGGTAAAGAAGGGGATCCGATCGAATCCAGTTGAAGATTTGGGGTTCGGTTTGGGTTTAGAGATTAAAATTTGGCTGGCAAAAAATACTGAAGCAAAGATTCTGGTTTCAGTTGAAGATTTGTGGTGATCGGTTTGGGTTTTTGCTTGGAGAGGATTCGGATGTACAAAATACAAAAACCAGACGATCTGAACGGGATCGTCCCATCCAGATTGCCGATACCGATCCAGCTCGTCCGCATTGTCCGATCTGGATCGGTATCGGACTGATCCATCAAATTATGGGATTTTTAGGGATTGGATTTAACTGGGAGATCGGTTCGGTCCGATCCCGAGTTGGATCGTCCGATCCAGATCCGGATTGGACGATCCTTTACACTATGGTGTCTGGTACACCGATGGGGTCTGGCTACAGTGTAGGGCATAGGCTGGCTCAACCGGCAGGGTCCTGGCATATCGGTTGGGTAGGGTGTTTAATGTGCAAGGGAGCCATCTGGTGGGGTCCCGGCAGAGTCCCGGTACACTAGTTGGGTTGTGAAACTCAACCGACAGGCTATCGGTACACCGGTGGATCCGGTAGGCTAGGCAGAAGCCTGCCTGTGCCACAAATTCACCCGGCAGGCTAACCGGTACACCGGTTGGTCTGCCGGATCAAGAAGAAGGGTTTTAGGTCAAGATAATTTCCAGGGTTGATCATCTAATCATCCTAGGGCTTCGTGCATGGTGATTTGGTCAACTTAATGGTCACACTAATTTAGATTTTAACAATACTTATTCAAAACATTTTCTTAATCTTTCTAACAGTTTAACATTCGTAGCATAGATTATTGTTATTAATTACATGTTATCTTTCTTGGTTTTAATAATAAGATCATGGGGAAGGGTTATGCATGTGAAAAGAAAGGAATTTCCCATGAAATCACATTAGGGGAGAAATAAATACGCGAGACACTAAAGGAAAACTCACTTGTTGCTGTTGGGTTCTTTTGCCATTGTTGATTCTTCTAGCGTTCTTCTAGTTTTCTGATATTCTAATCTTCTTCTGGTCTTCCTAGGGATTCTCACGAAATTGACTTGTTTTCTAATGTTTAATTCTCTTAATTAATCCTATTTTATAAGTTTTAGGTGTTAAGAGTTGTATTAGGAATACTAGTTGGTGTTTAACTGTTAATCTAGAGTTCTAATTCACTTGTGACTTAATCATTAAGTATCCTGATTTAATTATCACGAAATTACCCATTAATTAATCTATTTGGGCCTTAGTCTAATTGGGCCTTAAGAATCTCACTTAAGCCCAATCTAAATAATTACTAATCTTAGGTCCTGTTTGGTTAATCCTAGATTAATCCATTAACCCAGTTTTCTACTTAAGCTGTAATTCTTCATTGATGACTTTAATTCATTTATTAAGATTTATAATCCTAATCATGTCTATTTTATTAATATCCTTAGGTTAGTTTCTAAGTGTAGAGAGTTAAATTACTATTTTACCCTTTGCATTAAAGTTCTTTTTAGTCTGGATTTTTCAAGTCTTTACAATTATTGCGAAAGTCCTTGCTATCAGATTGATGGTGGTTTTGCCTCCTTTGGTATCACAACAGCAGAGTGCCTTTATCCAGGGGAGGCAGATTGTTGATAGCATATTAGTGGCTGTTGAGTGTGTGGTGGAGATATTTAGAGTGGGGAATCCTGGGGTGGTCATTTTGGAAAAAGCCTACGATCGTGTAAAGTAGGATTTCTTAGACCAAATCATGAACTGGAAAGGGTTTGGAGTGAGATGGAGGAGGTGGATTGCAGGGTGTCTTAGGAACATATGTTTTTCTTCCTTGGTGAATGGTTCGGTTCATGGTTTCATTCCTTCTTCTAGAGGTATTAGACTGGGAGATCCATTAACTCTTTTTTTTATTTACCTTAGTCGAGGATGTTTTGAGCTGGTTTATGGGAGAGGCAGAGCAAAAGGGTTTGGTTAGAGGTTTTCGGGTGGGTAGGGAGGAGGTGAAGGTCTCTTATCCCCAGTTTGCGGATGACACAATTATGTTTGTTGAGGCGGAGGTAGCTTAGGTTAGGTGGGTTAAGAGTATTCTCAGAGTGTTTGAGATGGTGTCGGGCATGAAGGTGACTCTGGACAAGACTACGTTGTCTGGCATTCATGTGAGGGAGGATGTGTTGGCCATATGTGTTGAGGAGTTTGGATGTAGGGAGGGGGTTGGTTGTTGTCTTAACTAGGCTTGCCTTTGGGGGGCAACCCCAAATCCTTGGTGTTCGGGGACCCAATCATTGAGAGGATCGAGAAGCGTTTGTCTGGGTGGAAAAAGAACTACTTGTCTTTGGGAGGTAGAATCACCCTTATTCAGGCCGCTTTGGCCAACTTTCCGGTGTATATATGTCGGTTTTTTGGATGCCTAGGCTGATGGCTTCTCACATCGACAAGCTGCAGTGTAAGTTTTTATGGGATGGTAATGGGAGAAATAGGAATCACTTGGTTAAGTGGGAGATTGTGTGCAGGGATAAGGATAGTGGTGGGCTGAATCTGAGTAATACAATGGATCGGAATTCGACTCGTTTGGCTAAATGGCTTTGGCAGTTCAACGATAAGCGGGACACTCTGTAGTGCAAGGTGATTGTTAGCAAGAACAGAGTTCAAGCGAATGTCAAGGATTTAAATCTGAACGCAAGGATTTGGTCGGCAAGCCCGTGGAAAGAAATTTTGGCATTAGCTCCCGTGGTTTTTTCTATGGTTTGTTTCATGGTTGGGAATGGGTCGTCGATTTTATTTGGCATGATTTGTGGATTGGTGATTTGTCCCTTCATCTATGTTTCCCTAGAATTTTCAGAGTGGTTCAGTTTCAGTCTTCCGTGGGTAGTGAGGTACTCTCTTGGTCGGGGTGGGTCTTAGTGGAATCTTCCGTTTCGTAGGGAGATCAAGAATGTCGAGGTGAGGGAGTTGCTCTCTTTTGTTGAGTCTATTGGGGACACTGTGGTGGGTCAGGAGTGGGTGGACAGGAGGGTTTGGACTCTTGATTCTAGAGGTGTTTTTTTGCGTCAGTCATTTTTTAATCAGTTCAGATCTAACAGACTTGGGCCGTCCATTCCTTTCTCTTCCCGGTCTGTGTGGTATACCCCAGTTCCACCTAGAGTTAGGGTGTTTGTTTAGTCTGCAATGTTATATTAGATCAACATTGGGTTATGCCGAGGGCGCCAGCTGTCAGCTCAGTGGAGGTTTCCGGGTCTGGCAGTGAGGGAGCGTATTATGTATCATTTGGTATTCCAAGCTGTTCTATGGCATATTTGGAGTGAGCATAATTTGCGGATTTTTCAAGACACTTCTTCCGCTGCTGCTATGATTGAGGGGATTACGGTGTCTGTAGCTTCTTGGGCTTCCGTGAGAAGTCAGTTTGTTGGCATTTCGGCGGCGGATATTATGAGAGAGTGGTATATGATTGCTGTGAGTGGTACATGCCCGTCAACTTTGCCGTTAGTCTGGAGTCCCCTGGAGGTTGGGCGAGTGAAGCTGAACTTTGACGGCTTCTCGCTTTGTATCCCTGGCCTTTCTGGGGTTTGGGTGTGTTTAGAGACAGTGGGGCCGATATTCTTTTTGCTTATTTTAGCCCTGGTAGTGATGGTGAGTTGGTAAGGGCAGTTCTAGTGGCCTTAGTGGCGGGGCCGAGATTTGCTAGGACGCTGTGATATCATGATTTGGTTGTAGAGAGTTCCTCATTTTTTTTATTATTGCATGGATGGAGAGACTTGACCAGTGTGCATGGAGATTTATCCATCTGGTTCGTCTGGCTTGGTCCTTGTGTAGGGGTTAGAATATCTCGTTCCAACTCATGTCTAGGGGGACCAATCAGGTGGCTGCGGTGTTGGCTAGGCGGGGTATGGGGAGGATTGTTATTTTCGAGGGGGTTCCGTCGTTCGATAGGATGTAGGAGGAGGACTAAGGCATAGTTTGGTTTTTTGGGTCTTTTTGATAAGTAGGGATAGTGATGTATTTTGTCTTTTCATTCTTTCCTTTCTCATGGTTCTAGGGCATCTCTACAGCCATGGAACTGTATGGTTTTTTTTTTTTATCTTTCTGCCTTTTTAATATATCTCATCAATTATCAAAAAAAAAAAAAGATTTGACATGCATTCCCACCAATCACATGTGCTCTTCATCATGCTTAGTGCATAATTAACTTAAGAATTACTTAAATCAAAATTAAGTTTAATAATTACTAATCATATATACACATTGATATACATACTTACATATAAGTTTAGGTATATTCATCATCTATATTACCATTAGTATTAATATTTTTTAGTATATATATTCACTAAGCTAGTATTACATTACACATGTAATTATTAAGTTAACTATAATTAGCATTTAATTAAATTTCAACTCATTACACAAAGATAGGTAGAATCTATGAATATCTAAAGGATTAGACAAGAGGCTACGTGAAAAGGAGATGAAAATGAAATGAGACTTTTAAGTAGTGTATTGAAAATCAGATCAGATCTGCAGGTTTGACTGTCATTGTAATAGGTTAAATAAACCGGAAAAAAAGTTATTTCAATGTTTAAAATAGTTACAGCCTTTTGATAAAATATAAGTTTAAGTAAAAAAAAATGTAACATTCAAAAAAATTGAAAATCAGATGTAAAAATAAGAAAAGAAAGATGGGAGAAAGCAACACATACTAAAGTCTATAGAGAAAGAATTACAAAACCCTACGAGAGATCCAAAACATTTCTTTTTGAAGAGAAGTTAAAAAAACCTTAGGATAACTAATAAAAGAGAGTGAAAGAAACAGGGGAAGAGGGGATCAAGAGCTATAGAGAGAGGGAATGGGTTAAAGAGAAGAGAGGAGAAAAAGGAATGCAGGGGGTATGTTTGTGAGAGATATGGATGAAAGATGGGAGGAATGTTAAGTCACACACACACAGGCTTACCTAAGTGAAATCCTTTCACAAGTCACAACCAAGCCATCACTTTCACCCTGTTTATAAATCTATACCAGATACTTAGACCTGAACATGGACTGACCCATGTTTCTAACAGTGTCAATGGCTAGTCCAGATCTTAGAAAATTGCATTTTAGGACCAAGGGTTGGGATATTCCATTGGGTAGAAGTAGAAGTCAAATTCCTTGTGGGTTTAAAGAAGGCAAATTTTTGACGCAACCCTAGAAATTATTTCACCTTGGATTTCAACTCCTATACTACAAAATATATTTTGTAGTGTGTTCTGTCATAGATTTTAAGTGATTGCGAAGTGGGTTTAAAGTGCTTTTGGTGAAATGTTAGTGTAAGAAGTGAGGTTAATTGATCATTACCTATGAAAGCGCATGCCCTAAAAGAATGACCAGATTCACTCCCCACATTTTTCACTTCTTAGTTACTAGAATAACTCCTTATTCTTCAGTAACATTATTTGCATGTACTGTTTTATGATATGCAGTCAAGGTCAGATGTCGATTTTAAGGGAAATTTCAGTGTTTCTCAATATCTTCCATAGAAATTTTAAAGGAATATTTTTAAATAAGGGAGTATCAGTGCAAAGAAAATTTCCCTACTCTTATTATTATTATTATGTTTTTTCTTAAATTCCAGGAAATTGAAAACCATGTATGCAATTTTGTATGGCATGAAACTCTTAAGGTATATGAATCTGGATGTTAAAACATTCAAGTTAATGTCTACAAACTCTTCACTCCATTAAAATGTTGACATAAAAGTCAATACAAACACATAAATCCATGATGTTTAATCATGGTTTCAGCTCGTTGGATGGTTAGTAAAGATTTTTGAAGTTAATGGAATACAAATTTAACAGGCCTTCAGAGTTTCAGTATTTTTTATATTTTCAAAATTTTAACATCGTAAGAAGTTCAAAACTCATCATATAATTGTGAACAGCAACTATATGATCACAATAAATTCAAGCTGGTCCTTGTGTATTTAGGTATCTTTCTACCAAGTTGATTTTATCTTTTGCTTTTAGTAATGGCTCTAGACTACTTCCTGAATATTTAAAGATGGTGACCAACTTTTAAGCAAAAAGTACAACCTACCTCTTTCTACGTAATTCACGGAACTATCAACTTCATAGTATGGTGTACTCTCTAATACTTAATTATATGCAAGTTTTTTTTCCTAATATCCAGCTCTTTTTGCTTTCAATTTTAAGAGAATCCTTAATTGGGCTCTTGTCAATTTATGGTCACATAAATTCAATATGGTCCATGTGTTGGTGAATAAGATTGTGAAACTCAGTTTGATCGATAAGTTGTAGTGCTTCGATTTGACTGTGTCCTTAGCATGGACTTGACAACTAGGCTCAAAGATCCCTGTGACATTAAAGATTCAAATGTATGATGAAAAATCAGCTTAAATCCATTGTCTATAAAATCAAGGATCAAACTGATTTTAGCATTTAAGTTCAACGATGATGAGTCATTCATCAATTGCATCCATGGACTTAAAATATTAAATGATAATATTGTTTTGTTTTATTTATTTATTTTTTATAAACCTTAAATTTCTTATGTACTTAATTGTAAAAAAAAATAAATGAATTGCTTAGTAATAATATATGAAAGTGGATAAAATAGAAAGCTCTTGGCCAAAGCTTTCCAACAAAACTGTTTCCACTGAAAATTAAGATATAGATTTAGAAGATAGTAGTAGCTTCTCAATATTAGAATTTGAAAGATTTTAGTTTCCTACAATGTAGGAAGAAATTTCTATAAACTAAAGAGATTATGCATTAGTTTTCAGAACTGATTTTTTCTTTATATGGGCAGGGTGAGCATAGTTGAAGTACCTATCTTTTATTTCTTTTTATATCAGTAAAAAGGTCACCTTATATAAATATAAACTGAGAATAAATACATGAAAACGGGTTCCCATTTCCACCTTCTATCTCTCCCTCTCAAGCTCATGTAATAGCAGCTAAGGGCAGCCCGGGCTGTATTAGAGTGTCTCACCAGCTGCAACTGATGCTGTTTCACTCCTAGTTCTTTCAGCACTCTAAGCCCTGACTGACCTTTTTTTTTTTTTCGGAATTGGCCACAAAGAGTTGGGTTCTTAGTAAACGAATTTGTGCACATTGTGCTTGGAAAGAGGTGCCTACAAGTTCTTAGATAACCTGTGCTCTGACTATTAAGAAAGTGTGGATTTACTCCCTTTCACTCATTTTCTCCTTGGGAGAAGGAAAAATATCGTAACCTTTTACTTTTTTTTTTGGCTATGTCGAAAGGAAATTGCAAAAAAAAAATAAATTGATGACTATTGATCCATCTTTCTCCTTTAACTCTAGTTAGTAGTTAGCAAGTGCTATGCATGTTTTCACCAAAAAAAGAAAAGTGCTGTGCACGCGCAACGTGCAAGTGAATTTAATTTAAATGATAATATTGTTTTGTTTTATTCATTTATAAACCTTAACTTTTATAGGTACTTAATTGTTAAAAAATAAATGAATTGCTTAGTAAAAATATATGAAAGTGGATAAAAATAGACAGCTCTTGGCCAAAGCTTTCCAACAAAACTGTTTCCACTGAATATAGATTTAAAAGAAAGTAGCTTCTCAATATTAGAATATGAAAAATTTTAGTTTCCTACAATATAGGAATAATATTCTATAAACTAAAGAGATTATGCGTTAGTTTCCAGAACTGATTTTTTCTTTATATGGGCAGGGTCAGCATAGTTGAAGTACCTATCTTTTATTTCTTTTTATATCAGTAAAAATGCACCTTATATAAATATAAACTAAGACTAAATACATGAAAAAGGATCTATGTACATGAACCTATGAAAGTATACCACTGAGCAACAACAAAAACAGAAAACTAACCCAACCGGCCTACAACTTATACACAAAGGCCATACCAATCATTTATAAAATCAGAAGAAGAAACATCCTTGAACTCAAGAATAGATGCCCAAAAGAGCAAAGTCAATGCTCTTGAGAATATATAATTCCCCCCTTCTCCACCCTTCAAAAGTATGGTTGTTTCTCACCATCCAAAGCACCCAATAAATAATCGATTGGCACATGTTACAAAGTAGGGAATATCTCCCTCGGCCTCTCCTCCACCACAACTAAAATCATATTCCTCCAGATTCTTACATCATCCACTGTATACGAAACTTCTTCAAGACGTTCCAAAAAATGAAGGCTAGCTCATAGTGAAGTAGAATATGAGCCACCGATTCTACATCCACCTTGGACATCACACACCTGTTAGGAATCTATGAGTTTCTGCTTAACAAATGATCCACCATGAAAATTTCTTTGGCATCCACTTATTTTAGAAAAGGATCGATTGGGAGAAAATTGCTAAAAAAAATATCAGGTCTCATGTTGAAATTTGTGATGTTGGTTACTCCGCTTGATGTTTTCAAGAAAGGGTAAATGCCATTAGTTTTTTTTTTTTTTTTGAGGTTTTTGCTTGTAAACACTGTTTACTCCCTTTCTACAACTTTTATTGGAGGAATTCATTGTAAAATGAGTTCAGCATTTATTTGGTGTTGTCTTTGTATTAACACTGACACATTTATGTCTTTTATGCGCTGTTTGTGGTCAATTTGTGTCACATCCCAAACCTTAGAGATCTCATTGGAGTCCCTATAAGATTCAAAATATGACTCTCACCCCATTCCACATGGGAGTGGTAGCCAATACATTGCCAAACACATAGAATCCATTAAGATAATTTAAAATTCTGGAAATAAAATATCCTTAAAAATAATCCATTACATCAAACAGCAGAAATATACTACTCCTAGTCTCATGCACAAATCAAAACCTACCACTACTGAAAATTTAGCTTAACTAGTGCTAACAGCAAACTAAAGCATAAAAGCCAATAAACCCTACTACAAAATCTAATGTAATCATCAATTAATTTCTTCATTAAAACCAGTAGCTTCATCATAATCTTGTCCTCCATCTTGATCACTATAATTCAACGGTCCTCCATCTATAGATCCTGGAATATGGTTGCTTGAAAGCGTAAGCTACACTTAGCTTGTAAGTAAACAAATTAAAACAGTATTTAAGATTGAAGTAGGGACAATGCCACTCTTCATT
>JAUPMG010286606.1:0-32129 GCA_031762675.1 Pachysandra terminalis | reverse complement strand
AACGGTGAATCCGGATCGGATCGGTATCGGTTGGACCGATCCGATACAATCTAAAGCCACTTGATACAATAGTTGTATCGTGGCTTGGGATCGGACCAATCCTGGCCTATCCCGATAAGGACCTGCTGATCTGAATCGGATCGGTCCGATAGGAATGCAACTTGAGTTGGTTACACTTGAAATCGAATTGATTCAAATCGATTTCAGTTTGGTTTGAAGGGTTTCTAGATATTTGGTTTGGTTTAGTTTTTAAATTATAGAATCAAATTAGATCAGTTTGCTTTTTGGGTTGAAGCCTCGGTTAAATCGAACCGCACTGAAAAGCGAACCCTAACGTATATAATCTAAATCAAATAAATTGAACTATAGTCTATATATGTGTTATATATGATATATAACATATGATCTTTCAGTTATATAATATAATTCTAAAAAACATTGTATTAACCCGCTTAACCCATCCCAAATTGAATTGAAACTACAATTTTCGTTGGATTGGTTTGAGTTTATGGTTTTTCATTTCAGTTCGGTTCGATTTTGGGTTCTATATTCGGTACGATAAATCGAACCGAACTGAAAAGCAAACCCTAGCGTATATAATCTAAACCAAATAAATTGAATTATAGTTTATACATATATGTGTGTGTTATATATGATATATAATATATTATCTATGATATCTAAAATATGGTCTTTTAGTTATATAATATAATTCTAAAAACATTGTATTAACCCGACTTAATCCATCCCAAATTTAATTGAAACCATAGTTTTCGTTGGATTGGTTTAGGTTTAAGGTTTTTAATTTCAATTCGGTTCGGTTTTGGGTTCTCTATTCGGTTTGGTTCAGTTTGTTTTGGGTTATCCTTCACCAATGTCGACTTGGTCCTAGGTTGATGTCAATTTGGTTTTAAACGAATGGAGTAGGTATTTTATTAGGTATTAATACCTTAGACTGATTAGAGTCGGGTTGACTTATGAGAATTTGTTTTGCATTTTCATTACATTTTAATAGATAAACTTTAATAACTTATTTGTAAAAGTTATTTTGATAATTTTACAGGAAACAATGAGTGTATCGTGCGGTTTTTAACATCGAGTGTATAAATGCACAATTGTGATAAATTGGTTTGGGTTTAAGGTGTTTAATTTCAATTCAATTCGATTTTGGGTTCTCTATTCGGTTCAGTTCAGTTCGTTTTGGGTTATCTTTCACTAATGTCGATTTGGTCCTAGGTTGATATCAATTTGGTTTTAAACGAATGGATTAGGTATTAATACCTTAGACTGAGTAGAGTCGAGTTGAGTTATGAGAATTTGTTTTGCATTTTTATTATATTTTAATAGAAAAATTTAAAAAACTTATTTGTAAAAGTTACCTCGATTATTTTACAGAAAGCAACAAGTGTATCGTGCATTTTTTAACATCGAGTGTACAAACGCACAATTGTCATAAATAGAAAAATACGGACACAAAGAAAATGATGAAATAAGGGATGAAGGCAAAATAACACTTATTAAGTAAAAAGTATTATAGTCGTTCAATAATCAATAAAAATAAATAACGAAAGTTTACATGTTTTAACGTGTACAAATGCAATAATTACAATAATAAAAAAATAAATATAAATATAAAACATATAAAGGTGTAATACAAATACATCATAGGTGTATAAATGCAAAAGCCCCTATATATTATCTTCAGTGGGACTGAAAAAGTGCAGTGCGTTGCTTTTTAGCATCCCTTTTCTCTAGACCGGTAAAGTTGTCACTAAGGTTAGATTTGGTGTTTAGTTAAAAGGTAAAGGGTATTTGGGGAAATAAAGATAAGAAGAGTTTCATTAGCTTTAGCTTGCTTCAATAGGAGGTTAATCTAGTCATTCCAACTGCCACGGAATCTAGTAAATAAGATCTGTTTAGGTGTTAACTGAAAAGTTAAGGGTATTTTGGGTATAGAATTTAATTTCAGAGAAGCCGTGTAGTTGATGGAGAGAGAGGAAAGCTAATTTAGCTTCTTCTCTTTCAGTCCTGATCATTTGGGGAACGAGACTCGAGAGAGGGCTCTTGAAAGAAGGAAAGCGTATTTATTTTCTTCTTCCCCCTTTTGACGTTATGGATTCCTGAAAACCCTAATTTCTGTAGTTATTATTTCAGCCGCGATTCTTTTGGTACCAAACGATCTCCGATCCTCCTGCTTCTAAAGCTCTGATCAAACCTTGTTTTTGTTTTTGTTTTTTTTGTTTTGGGAAATTTCCCCACTTCCCGCGGTTTAAAATGGTGTCTGCAAATCGGGAAATGGTGGTTTATTGCTTCGACACGCTCGTAGGTCACTATAACAGTGAACAGGCACCTGCACCGGCTTTCGATGAGGGTCAACAGTAAGCTTTTGATTGCTTTTCATACTCGAGGACTGTTCGTTTAGCTATCTTTTGATTTTCATAGTTTGATTTTTTTTTTAGTCATGTGTTTTGGTGTTTCCAATTGCATGTTTGCAGATTCTTTGTCATGGCATGTAGAAGGAAAAAAAAATTTGTTCTTTTGGGTGTAGTAGTGTGATTATAAGGTTTCTGAGTTTTCTCTTTTCTTGCATTTACTGGATATGTTGTCTTCTACTTTATAGTTACATATAATTGCATAAAAGGTTTGATTTCCTTTGTTTTGGTGTTTGATGGGGTTAATTTCCTTTCTTCTGGGGAGAATGCTGAATTTTTGTGCTTGATATTCATAAAAGCAGTTTCTTTTATAAAAAATTAATTTTGTTTTCTATGTCTAATATATATTGTTTCATTAGTTTTATTTTATCATCATAATGTGTTTTCAATCTATTCATTGACATATGTTCCCTTAGAAAATGCTTCTTTGGTGGTTGGAGATCATACTACCAAATTGTTGAAGAGACCCAGATTTAAAAGAAAAGGAAAAAGAAAAAAAACTAGAAGCCAGGGCAACTTGAAGGAAGAAATTGAACTAATTCGGCACTTTGAAACTACTTGCTTTTAATAATTGGTTAACATAAAAATCCCTTTTGTTTTATAACTAGTTCATCCTTACGAAGTTGACGTAATGTTTCTTGTTATATTCTTCACTGTTTTAAGTAGAACATTCTATGTGATCTAACTAGAGTAGTTCTCTTGATGAAATACATCTATTATGTGCATGTTTGTCTAATTTTTACTGACTTCCACTATCGCATCGGGGTATATTATCCTCATCTGAAATAAACAACTTTCTGGTTTTAGCCCTTTGTTTGTCACTTGGAAAAAGGCTGTGAATGGTGGGGAGCCTCATTTGCGTGGATGCATTGGAACTTTAGAAGCACGTTGCTTGATAAACGGGTTCCGAGACTATGCTTTAACTAGGTATTATTACAAAACATGCTTATAGATTGAAACATTATTGACTTCATGAATCTCTTTCTCTCTGTCTCTCTCTCTCTCTCTCATTGGTTACTTTATTTTGATTTTTATGTTTCTGTATCTCTTTTGCATAAATGAATATTTTTTTTTTGATGAATAACCATCAGGATGTATATAAATAGCAAAACAAGCAAACAGTACAAAGGGAGCAAAAAAAAAAAAAGAAACGGGGGACCAAAAGATGGTTGGCGCACAAGTGGGGCACCAGACCAAGAAAAAAAACAAACAAACAGCTACACTAGAGTTAGATCTTTGAATATTCTATCAATCGATAGCTTTGTTGGTGCAAGCACGGCTAGTCTTGAATGCATATCTGAAAGAGAAACATTATATGAGAAATAAATCTATTGCTTATTAAATTTATGCCACTAGTACATTTGCCTTATTAGATGCTGCTTTTCAAGTATCATGTCTAGCTACTTTAGGTGTTAATTGAAGGAAGAATATGCCTTTTATACTAGTAAACCTGTTGACTGTTGTCTAATGGGGCAATTAAGGAGGATTTTGCTTTTGGAATCAATGCTTGATGGATAAATGGAGAAGTGCTTGCAAAGTTGAAATACACCCAACACACTTTGACCATGTTATGGGAAAATTTATAAGATGATAATAAACAACTTAAGAAGCTTGAGAAAGATGAAAGCATGACATGTAAATTGAATATTACTGGGACCATGATTTAAAGCTTAGTAATTGATCCCTTTTAAAGGGGTGTCAGCATGGATTTGTCAACCAACAGCCAGTACTCCTACAAAAGGAAATTCCTTTAATTAAGATTGGATTAAACTTCTTTAATTCATGCTCCTCTCATAGTTAACACTCATAAAATTTTACCTTATATGTTAAAGAAATAATTCTTTCATATATAAATTCTCCTCTGCATTAAATGTTAGCCCCACATGGAATAACAGTAAGTCTCCTTTTCACTCTCATTTATCGCACTGAATTAGATTAAAAGCTGCATGTTCTTCATTCGTCTCTTTGCCTCTGGTAAATGTAAAAACTAAAAGTTCTCATTTCATTGTCGTCACCTCACTTACATAGTTGCATTAACATTTTTAATGGTAAAATTTGAAAGTTTATTAGATGGCATAGTGGCTTATATACCAGCAAGCCAATGACAGCAAAATGTTCATCCCACTAGCTGCGGCCGGCAACATAATGGACTATGTATCACATAATCTCTGTAATGCATTCATTATCATATTCACTGAAACTAACTTCCAAAGTCCAAACTACTTGTAGTTATAATATTTTCAATGTTGTCAATATTATCATAATATGAATATTTACACACAATCATCTCAAATTTCCGAAGGCGCTCCCGTTTTGAGCAAATTCTAGAATCTAAACTCTCAGCATTCATGCTTCTATTTGTCACCATAGTTACTTAGGTGTAAAGTATCATTTTATTCACCTTGATGTGTAGAGCTTATATCCATATTGAGGGATGTATTATTCCAATACATCTTTCTTGTACTTGACTAAATGAAGAAAATAAGTTGTACTTGGCATAATGAATTGTATTAGTAGTACACTTCAATACATTGTACTTGGCAAATGATATATTATAATGCAATACTTACAATATTCCCAAATACCTTTATTCATTGACTTGACACCTTTCCTTAAGCTCATTTTCTATTTTAGGCTCACAATTTATGCTGATGTTGGTTGCTAGCAAGAGAGACTCTCATAGTAAACTAAGTGTCACCTCCAAAAGTAACAAGGGGTGTCATATTAGTGATTAGTTAAGTTAATCACTCAACTCAATCTCATAAATAGGATACCTCAATCGCGTTCTAGATGAGAACGGATTCATGATTGGGTCTGTTGTGAAGCTCTTGACGGGTTCGATCTGATCCGGAGAGTATCAAAGCTAGAAGACGAACGATCACAGAAGAACCGAAGATCCAGAGATGATAGAGATGATGAAGTTGAGGCTCAAGACCCTGAAGGATAATTGAGAAATCTCTACTGTGAAGAACGAAGAAGAGAAATGCAGAGATATATGGATCTCAAATCTAATAAAACATGTAAAGAAATGAGAGAGGGCAGAACGAGAGTGCTGATTTATGTTCGGGCTTGGTCAGGCTGATGCCAATCCAGCACAGCTGGATAAAAGCATTTGGGCGATTTGGACCAAGCAAACCTAGGGCTTTATCTAGGCTCTACTATACTGATTCTAGAAATGATGATTTTTTCAAGTTTGAGGAAGAAATTAGAATGTGGTTTATCATTCTTCATTTATGACCCATCATTTACAAAACTAATATTTTCTAGAAGAACCTTTTTATTTTAGAAACTTAAATCTTTGCTAAGATATAATCATGTGCAGGATTTTCAAATGTCAATTTCGTTGTAAACTTCCCACTTTTGGAAGAGACAAGTTTTGAGGAAAATTTATAAACATGTTTTGTTGGAAAATTTCAAAATTGTAGAGAATTAATTGGGGAAAGATTGGGAAAAGAAAATGAAAATCTGTAAATCTTTTGAGAAATATTACCCATAAGAACTCAAATCCCCTTCTACCCCAAATAAAAAGTCCAATGAATTGGACAGGTTTATGGTTGAAGCTTGTTAGGTGTGTGTGATGTATATGGAGCAAGCTTGTCAAGTGCATGTGATGTATTTACACTTGAAAGAACATTTTTATGTTATTTCACACCTAAAACTGTAGTAAGCAAATGATAAGATGGAGTTTTTGCAACTTAGAAGTTGTCAACGTATATTTATTGGTGCATTAATAATGTACGTACCGTTCTCAGTTCTTAGTTTGATCATACCTTGGCATACAGTCACGAGCATGTCTTTGGACTTGTCCCCCCAAAGTTCAGTTGCAGGCAATACGTCCCTCAGTGGATAACAAATTTGAATCTCAATTAACGAATTGAAGTTTCTGATTTTTTCCCTAATTCCAAATGTATTAAAAAAAAGACAAGTGAAAAAAAAAATTGTTTTAAGGGGTTTCAGCATTTTAGTAAACTATGGAGTACTTGTTGAAATGTCATTATGATTTCAACTTTGATGATATTTCTATTTTTCTACTATGACATATTTCATTTTTGTATAAAATTGAATAGTATGAAATTTTGCATGAAATATTGTTAAATTTGTGGAAAAAATCCTTTTAATCACTGAATATAGCCTGTGTTTATTTCCCTTATCCATCCCCTAGAAAAAATAAGGTTGAAGGAATTGATGAATGTTAAAACCATGATCATGTAGTACAAATTAGGGTACAACGTCTTAGGCTTGTGGATGGAGGAGGATGGATCAAAGAAAGAATCTTTGTGCTCATCAGTAATGGTCTAGTTTTTTCCTTTAAAACTTGATAGTCGTTGGCTCTATTGTGACACAGATTTCACACATGGCAGATGATTCGGTGCTAGAAAAAGAAGTTTTAAGGAATTGATGAATGTTAAAACCATGATCATGCATTACAAATTAGGATACAACATCTTAGGCTTGTGTCGAAGGAGGATGGCTCAAAGAAAGAAACTTTGTGCTTATCAGTAAATGTTTTTGGCTTTCCCTTTAAAACTTGATAGTCTTTGGCCCTATTGTGACACAGATTTCACACATGGCAGATGATTTGCTGAACCTACTTGTCCACGTACACTTTCTCATGACCCCCCCACTTCAGGTACTATGCTTCATTCCCAAACATTTCTGTCACATGGAAAAAGGGCATCCTTCAAATCTAACATCTTTCTTATAGAAGTCAAAAAGATAACAAAAAAATGGTGTATATTATTACACATGATAAAATTAAGTACACATATATTAATGGGGCTTATATGGGTTTTAGCACACTATTGGTTCCCTTCCTTCCCCTTTTTCCCTTGAATTCGCTATGATTTTGATGACAAGGTAGGATCATGTGTGGGTATATCTTTGGTGGGGAGGTACTATTTTCGTGGGGAATTTCTTCTCTTCAACTTAGTTTATTTTCTTTTCGTCAAATGCTTTGAATCACATTAATTTCTACAGTGGAGTTACTAATATTGCAAAAATGGTTTGTCTCGTTAGAAACTTAAAAGATGCTTACGGTCCTTACTCTGAAAATTCCAGACTTTGATAAGTCAAGCCTCATAGAACCTTCACTTTTTAAGTCTTTCTTCAAAGTATTAAGCTATTAGCTATCCATCTTTCATTCCGTTGCAGCTACCAGTTCAAGAACATTTGTAAATAGAACGTCCCTCTCGGATCACAACCTTTTGTTTATATGGGTTGATACAATGATGCTCTACGAGAGAAGAAAACAACTAAGTTGTTTGCTCACATTTGCAAGATCTGCAGAATCAATAATGAGTCGATGGGTCATCTATATCCTTGTGAGGTTTTAGGTAGAGCCAAGCTAATATTCCTGAAAGAAGTAGGTTATTTACTCATATTTGCAAATTCTGCAAGAATAATAATGAATCAATCGATCATTTTCATCATTTTGAGGTGTAGGGAGGTTGGTATCAATTCCTTATGTTGAGCTCTCATGCATTTATACTTATTTTGATTTTCAAGATTTGTTTTCTTACTGAATGATGATCCTTTTGTTAAACATGGCTTAGTGTTTTGGAAATCCTTCGTACACATTCTTTTTAGGTTAATTGGGATGAGAGAAACAGAAGGATTTCTTGAGAACCAACTCTTTAATCCTTCAGCTATTGGCAATAAAATCAAAGTAATGGAATCTTTGAAGATGTCTGCAGTTCTTAGTCTATGAGAATTCTAGATTTGGATTTGTTAAGCCTCATAGAATCTTCTCTTTCAAGTCTTTCGTCAAAGCATTAGCTATCCGATTTTTCAGTCTATTTCAGTCACCAGTTTGAGAACATTTAGAAATAGAATGTTCTTCTAGACCACAACGTTTTGTTTCCAAGGGTCGGACAATGATGTTCCATAAGGAAAGAGAATAAAACTAGGTAATCTGATCTCATTTGCAAGATCTGCTAGAGCAAAGATAAGCCAACATTCTTGGAACAACTAGGTTCTTAACTCAAATCTGCAAAATCTGCAAGAATATAATGAGTCCATCATTTTTTATCTTTTTGAGCTGTTGGGGAGGTTGGTGTCACTTCCGTATGCTGACCTCTCTTGTGCATTACTTTTGAGGTGTTAAGGAGGTTGGTGTCATTTCTTCATGTTGAGCTCTCTGATGCATTTACACTTGATTTTGGCTTCTACTTTTCTCAATGAAATGCTGATCTTTTGTTAGATCTGGCTTAGTATTTTGGAAATTCTCCTCAAATACTTCTAGGGTAATTGGGATGAGAGAAACAAAAGGATTCTTGTGAACCAACTTGTTAAGCCTTTAGCGATTGCCAATAAAATCAAATTAATGGGGTTCTATTGGGTCCACACCTCTAAGGACTTTAGCGGTTTCACTATCTTTGCATTTCGAGAGATTTTTAAAATGTTGCCTCTTGTCTTCTTAGGACGAGGAAGTAGTTATGGACCTATGGTATTTGCTCAATTAATGCTTCTACCTTCACATGTTGGAATATACTATGGTACTTTGAGGATCAAATTGTTCTTAGGGCTATTGTTGTTTTTTATTATAATAAGATCCAAGCCTTAGCTCTATTTCTTGGCTTAAAGATAGCTAAGAGGCTCAACAAAAGCAAAGTTGTTATTGAAAGTAATTATAGTCGCACTCTTCTTTCTTTTGTGTGCAAGGGTCAGCAATGACAAGATGGAATGAGTTTGTAGGAATGCTTGGTTTAGTCGCATGAAATATCCTCCTTTTGTTTTCTTTGTATGCTCCATTCTTCTCCTAATAAAATTTCTATTGTTACCAAATCCCCCTCCCCCCCAACAAAAAAAAATGCTGATTCACTATAACATCTTTGATAGTTTTCCCTCACTGACTGTCATCTTTGTTCCATAGAAGAGCCAAGTTCTTCCCTGATTTGGTTCATAGTTTTCCCCTCTTTTTTTCATTAGAATACATGCTCTTGTCCATAAGGTGTAGGTGTATTTTTTAATGAAGACTATCCTTGACAATACTGTAAGCCAAATTCTCGTACATTTTTTAATTTGGCTTTTGCACTAAACCACTTTCTGTTGAATTATGGGGGAAACACCTGCCACTTCTGCTGCCTTTTTACTCTTTGGGTCAGTTTATCAGTCCAGCTACTGAAGAGGTGATTAACTTCTAATAAATGATTGTTTACTCTTTGATTTTTTCCATAATAGAGCTGAAAAATCGCTAACTTGTGCTGAGATGCCGTATTTTGGTCTATGGTAAAAAACAATTTAGTAACTTACGAGATAAATAAAAGTATTAATCGATGTCACTAGGTGAAGCTGCTGCAGTAGCTCTGTAAGACCGAAACTTATGAACTTTCTAAACTATTAAGCCCTGGAACTCCTTTGCCAGACTATGACCAGCTTGTCTGAATTTAACCATTTGGACCAATCTTCTCTTGCCCATTCATCATATTTTTAGACAATCTGCACAAGGAAAGAAGGCTGTTAATTGGATAGTTGGTGTCATTGTATAATTTCAGCCTTGAAGATCTTACTTTTTTTTTTTGATGAATAACCATATCTATATATATATATATATATATATATATATATGAGATAAAAGAGAGAAACAAAACACTTACATCAAAAGGGAAAAGAGGTCGAGGTGCTCAAGATGAACACAAGCGACCAGAAAACAAAAACATCAAAAGATAAAGATAACAAGAAGGGAAAAAGGGATAAGAAAACATGAGAACTCATAGCGCCAAAAAACCATCATCCATCAACTCAATGGGAGGAGGACCCTCAAAAAACACCTCCCTCCCCACACCTACTCGAGCCAGACGATCTGCCAAACTGTTCCTTGACCTTGGGGTATGTGCAATAGAGGCATCAATCAACAGACCCAAGGATCTGACCAGACGGACCAGATGGGTCCATCTCCATGGACATGAAAATGGCCCCCGCATTCAGGAGATGACAGACACAAAATCCCCCTCAATAATCACGTGAGAAAGACCAAGACTAGAAGCCTCCCTCAAACCTGACAGGAGAGCCAGTAACTCAGCCCTCTTAGAATTCCCAATGCGAATCGAACCAAAGAATATATGAGAGATATGGCCAAGATGATCTCGAAAAACTCCTCCAATGCCAGATGGGCCCGGGTTACCAAAAGATGAACCATCAAAGTTGATCTTAATGGTACCCATACTCGGAGCCCTCCACTCAGCCACGACCTCAGTCATCCGAGGGTACGACTGTGCAATCTCAACCCAGCTAAAAGAACTGTCAGTCCTAGAGACCCCTCTGAAGGATGGAAGGACCACCATCCACGAACCCACCATATTGCAAATGGTCTCAATAAGAGAAGTAGTGGATCTGCACCTATCCTCAAAAATCCTGGCATTTTGCTCCCCCAAAAGAATCCAAAGTGTTGCCATCCAGACCCCCTGATACACGAGCTTGCTCCTTTTTCCCAAGCTAGGGAAACACCACTACCAAAGCAGATCCCTAATATCCCGAGCATGACCCGACACATGCCAACCTGGCGAAGAAAGAATGACCAAATCTCCATGGCTACAGAACAATGAACGAAAAGATGGTCAACCGATTCTTCCCACTCTCTGCACATAAAGCACATATGTGGGAATAACGCACAATCAGGCCACCTCCTTTGCAACCGATCATTGGTGTTGATTTTATGAAGAAAAGCAGATCATGCGAAAGCTTTGACATGGTATGCACAGGGAAACTAGAAGGGGCTGAAAGGTGAGGTCAAAACACAGAGAATAAGAATCTAACCGAGAAAATCCCACACCCACTAACAGACCAGATCCTCGCATCTGGGAGATCGGGGCCAATAAACACCTCCCTTGGACACTCAGAGATCACCCAAGAGAGCGATCTCGGACTCCCTCAAATCTTGTCTATGGCCATCCCATGCATTTGTGCTATGTACTGCCATGCTATCGTTAGCCTCTCCTTAAAATTCCTCAGATGAGAATCATGTATTTTCTGACCAGAAAATTTTCGAACTGCTGGGAATATTTGTAACACAGTATTGAAGACCTTCCACTTTACTTCTTTAGAGGTGGAGGGTGATTCATCTATGGTAGTCTCATGGAAGGAAGGAGATTAGCAGTGCTCTGGGAAGCTTGTTCACCTCGTTAGTTTGGCTAAAATTCTTGCGTTAGATTTGAGCATCTCATTCTATCATGTGCCCAGATCTGCCAGTGACATTGCTGACATTGCGGGCAGTCTTTCTGACGGGCATGAAGAGGCCTGAGCATCTCATTCCCTTGGAATAGATGCTTCATGGCCATATGTGATTTATAGTGGCTAGTTACAGTTAGGCTGCACTGTTTTTTTCCGTTCTTTATTTTCTTCTTTGTTACCTACATTTCTTTTTGGTTGCTTGCTATGACCAAGCTACCTTTTGTATCTCCTTTTTAACCCTTTTAATTAATCTTCATTATTCAAAAAAAAATCAATAAATAAATGGAATAAAAGCCAAGTGGAGCATGAAAATGTCATTTGGGTCTCCAAAAATAGATACTGGAACATCATCTTCCGGATTCTTACTTCCAACCTCTAAATGTGTTTTAACTTTCCAGGGTTCAAATTAGTGATTTGGTGACTTGAGAACCCAAAGATGGAATAAGGCTACTTGCAATTGCATAACCTTATACCACCAGCAGGTTTTTGGTTATTTAAACTTCCTATTCCCCAAAATTTAGCATAATAGCATCATCCCTGCTTACCCACTCTTCTTATTTGTTGGTCAAATGTTTGCTAAGCCTGCATACTTGCATTTCTTTATCCTTTATAGGTACGTTTGTGACAAACTCAACATTTGTTATATCTATGCCGTTTTGCAGCGCTCTGAGGGATCGCCGGTTCCCTCCTATACAGGCTAAAGAATTGCCGTCTTTGGAATGTACGGTTTCTATTCTGACTGAATTTGAAACTGCTCTCCACTACCTTGATTGGGAGGTATGCACCCTCTTACATTCGATCATTTTTAATTTGTCGAATATTTGACTCGGGATGTCTGCATGTTGTAACTAATTGTGCTGATAAGTTGATTGCTGCATTACGGGTCAGCAAACCATGCATCGTTGGCCAAAAGAACTTGTCAAATCCTAGTTATCCTTGGATCTCCCACATTTCACAATTATTTTGGATGGTCAAAAGATGTGAAAAAGGCCCTGATGTTTTGTGATGGTTAGGATCATAATCAATTTCTGACCACAATCTACGGGGATTCACCAATTCATCCACATTGTGCAATGTGGGAGATCTGTATCAAGGTTTTAAATTTCGATTTCGCCATGGGGGGCCTGCCAAAATTTCACCGAAATATCGCCGAAATGGGGGAATATCGCTGAAATATTTTTTTGATCATTGTATATCGCCCCCATATTTCGTGTTGCCAGACTAGAAAATGGCTGGCATGCTGGTGTAATTTAAAACCTTGATATTATGTGGTCACCTGAGGTTATAATCCTTGTACTACACTATGTAATTGGGTAGTCAAGTATCGAGTATGTAGAACTAGGTTTTAACCTAATGCCAATCAAATACTATAATATGCCTTCTATATATATTTTTTTCCTCTCCCCTTCTCCAAACTTGATGATATCCTCTGTTTTTTTCAGATTGGAAAGCATGGTATAATTATTGAGTTTAATGATCCTGACTACACCATGAGGCGAAGCGCAACTTATTTACCTGACGTGGCAGCCCATGAAGGTATATGTTTTGTTGCCTACTCTCTTTTGGGTTAATCCTTCCTGTCCGATTTGCATAAGAAAAGACATCTTCCTAATGAATGACATCATTAGGACTTAACTTCTTATATAGATCATATAGAATTAATTTTTCTTTTCCCAAGTCCAATCAATTTGAAGCCTGAAACCTTCTTGAAGATCTTTTTTGGGTCATATTAAGTTTGCATCAAGATTACCGTACGATTATTTGCGTTGTTCTTTTTTGTGGTTTCAGGTTGGACAAAGTTGGAAACAGTCGACTCGCTGATGCGCAAAGCAGGTTATAATGGTACCATCACCGAAACGCTCAGGAAGCGGATCCGGGTGACTCGTTACCAGAGCACACTCTTCACCATGCACTATAGCGAGTATGCCTCGTATGTTAAGAAAACCAGGGGAGAAGTCCCCGCAATTGGTGGGGTGAAGCCCAGCAACCATTGATTATTCCAAACTAAAAAACAACAATGCTTAACTTGTTTGAATGATTTAATTTATAAGCAATTGGGTTGGACAAAAGATTTGTTTGTGTTCAGCCCTACTGCTTAACTATTGTTGTAATCTGTCTTCTTAGTTCTTCAAATTCATTTGATATGAAGAGGGAAAAACATGGAACTCCGACTGAGCAGCCTCACAATAAGGCTGTATTTATGTAAAACTTTAATCTTGTGAATACGTTACCCCGGTGAGGGTTTATTTGCTAGAATGCTAATCCCTTTTTTTTACAGGTTTAGAAAGTAAAGAAGAGGGAATGAGAAAGAAGAGGAAATTTGACAAGGTTAGTCTTAGCGCACATCCACTTACCGTCTTAGTCCTCTTGAACCTTTCTCTAGGACTCTTTGGGTGTGCGGCTGTTATGTGTGGCCCACAAGTTGCTAAGTGTGGGATCCGCAAGCCTGGTACAGAGGTAATTGGACCCCAACCAAAATTAGGCTGTGTTTGCCCTGCCTTGGGCTTTTGGATAAGCACGCATTGGATAAGTGATTCAGTGATTCAATGGGAGCACTTGTGGCTACTTGAAGAAAATAACGTTTGATAAATACATTTACTCAAGTGTTTATGAGAGTTTAGAGGTAAAATAGATATTATCTCGGATAAGTCATAAGAGAAGCTACTCTCAGCGGCTTCTCTTTATGGGTAGCCTTCCCCTAGTGCTTATGGGTAAGCACTTACCCATTAGGTGTTACCAAACATACTTTTAAAGTATTTTAAGAAGCTATGGCTGAAATAAGCACTTATGTAAGCGGGGGCAGACGTAGACTTATGTATAGATCCGGTGCTCCAATTGATTCCCTTATTCAAAAGTACTTGTCAAAAGCAGAAGCAAAAACAAACGCAGCTTTAGCTTTTTTTTTTTTTTTTTGGGTAAGAAAAGGCCAAGATATATCAAGGTTTAAATAAAGAGATTTTACATACACAGGCAGTAGCCCTCCCAGAACAGTCACCAGTTAAAAGCTCAGTTAAACAGGATGGAGGTTTACCAAGCCAAAAATAAGAACTATTATCAATAGCGAAATTAACTAACTTGTCAGTAGCAAGATTGCCTTTTCTAAAGTTGTGAGTAGCAAGGCAGTAATCAAACTCAGAAAGTAGTGCACGATCTTCATCCAAAAGATCTTCTATTTTTCAAATGCAAGATAATAATTAATGAAGAATCTCCTTCAATTTTTATTCTTTGAACTCCAATCTTCTTAACCATCTTTAACCCTGCCAAGCAGGCCGTCATTTCTACAATCACCGCAGTCGTTGGACTAATATAAAAAGAGAACCCACAGAGAAAGGCACCACTAGAGGATTGACGTAAACGTAACTTTAGCTTGGGTAGCAAAAAGGTGTGCTACTGACCATCGAGTCTCCAGGTCACCGTACTGAACAGTGGTGTGATCAGGGCCATTTGGTAAGTCATTCCCAAATGGCCCTATACGGCATCGGAAGAACAGTAGTCCACGTGGCTAATAAATTTGACCAACTGGTTCCCTTCATCATTCTCTTTACCACTGTTTGAGTCTGGCTTTGATTTTGTGCTTAGAGAGAGAGAGAGAGAGAGAGAGAGAGTCTCCAGTAAGCATGTTAATGGGGGAAAGAAGAATCGTTTGCGTCTCAGCTCTGCAATTCGCTTGCTCCGATGACGTCTCCACTAATGTCGATACAGCAGAAAGGTATTTCCTCTTTTTCCATCAGTTCAATTGTATTAGATTTAGGGTTTTAGTGTGCTTCCACTATATCTACAGCTTGCACAAAATTCTGTTCCACATAACATCTGCAGTGTTTAAACAGTATGCATTAGTAGAGAAACAAATTTCCACTTCAGCCTCATCGGTTTGTTTATGCTTGTGGATTGTGAAACCGAGCTTTTACAAAGGATCTTTTTTGGGGGGGTTTTGTGTTCCTCAATCTTAAGTTGCACCTCGTCGCCATGCATCTCTTCGCTAAAGTTTCAATTTTAGACCGTATCTTGGTCTGATTTATATTGAAATTGTTCAATTTTTAAGCATTATTCTGTACTTCGAGTTTTAGATTAACAACTCATTTCCCTTTCTTTTCATCGCTCAGAACTTAATCTCAACCATCTACAAGCAATCTATATATATATATTACAGATTACAGCTATTGGGTATACTTTTCTATGAACATTAACACATTTTAACTCACAGGCCATCAAGGCCTTTTGATTGTAAGTGAATACCGTTGATATGTCAAGGTTTCCAATGTAGATCCGATTCTGGTGGTCCAATAGTTATTGTGTTCCTAGATTGACCATGATTGGATCAGAACTGATTTATATTGCAAGTACAATGAATGTTAATTCAACGAACACAATAGGTACAAATGTGAGTTTAGTGCTAACTTGTGGTGTAGACCCACTAAAACTGGGATTTCATTTGTCTCTTCATCAATTATATTCACTGTAAATGTACTTAAAGATGTTGATGTGTATGCTGAGGTTATTTTCTTTCCTGGTACCCATTAAAGTCTCTTTAGTAGCTTTATCTTATGCATTCTTTGAGTCAGTAAAATTTGCATGCAGATTGTGCTCTTATATCTAAGATTCTCCACGTATTATTTATTGTCAATATAGCCTAATTGATTGACCTAGCCAAAATTCTTACTAGAATCCTTGTAACACACGTTAATAAGTTTTTCATCACTGTTCCCTCAAGATGCATATTATTATTGTTTAATCCAAAACAGGTTATGCAACTTGTTATTTCTCCTTTGTTTTTGTGTATAGGTACTAGTACTACCATACATGTTTCTTTCATAATTGAATTGTTGAATTATAATGTTGAGATAGCTTATCAAGACAAATCAAATATCTCCCAAGCGTCTCCGGACATCTATTGGATTAGCATATGGTCTTAAAAATTCTCATTTCTTCATCTTTGCAAGAACCTCCGTCAGTTCTGTTATTAGGATGCTAAACATCATGGGTTTAACTATCGATATAACCCTATGTATCCTGTCTCCCTAGGGGGCGATATAAATCCAGGTTGTAATTTTATTTTGCAATTTATCAGGAGATATATCATGATACCAAGCGATATATCGCGATATATAACGGTATTGAGCGATATTTCCTTTTTGCTAACGTGTGTAGGTTATTATAAGAGGTCGAATAGAGATAGTTTCGCCTTATTTTGATCAATCACAAATACTTAAAATCCACAAATATTTTTCGAAGCCCTTGAAATTTGAATTCTAAATCACTTATTTTGTAAATTTGTTACTCTTCAATTCAAAGGTCGTTTTAACATAGATGTGATGAAATTTGACGTGTTCTTCGTCAAAAATTGCTAAAATCAAGTAAAGTTATGTTACAACTCTTTTTATTTTTGGTTCGATTTGCATTAAATTGTAAGGAAATGCATGACAATTCACGTATGTGATGGGTTAGCATGAAAACCCCTAAAAGTTTGAAAAAATGTAATTTCTTGGATTTCCACCTAATATGTAATGTTTTATCTTCAAATATTCTAATAATTATGTGCATATATTGGAAGCTCGTTATGTATTACCAAAAATGATAGTTTGATTTAAAATTATTTATTTAATAACTTTATAAAAATTAATTAAAAACGCATATCATTTTTAAATAAATGCACTTTAATGGTTTCAAATGTTTGATATATAAAGTAATCGTTTCATTAAAATATTACCGATTGGTTCAACCTTTTTACCAAATAAATGCTAGCAAATTATATATTAAAACTTAATTTCTACTTGAAAACTGAAAAATAATTTAAAATATCTGAAACATGAAGATATTTCAAACAAACATATTTGTAATGGATGACTCATTATATAATAATTAGCTAATGGCCTATGTTAAGCTTGTTGCAAAATCATGAATTTATTAGTAAAAAATAGTTTATAGAGAAAAATCTTAAAAAATTCGAGCCATATGTTTTGAATATATATTATCATGTATTTGGTTTGAAAACCTTCTATTGGATGTTGGATAATTGTTATTGTTATTATTTTCTAAATATAAACTTTCTATCTATATTTCCTTGATACTTTAGGACTGATTATGTAGACAGTGACTCCCTTACTTATAAATGCATTACTTGGATAATATCATTATTTTTTGTAATGTTTTAAATTATTTAGGTGTAAGCATGTCTAAATATGCATCTCATAAAGTTTCATTGAAAATTTTCCCTTTTTTCCAAATGATTCCCCCCATTTCTCCAACATTTTGTGTGACATCAATATTTCCCTCGATCTATCGAGTGATATTTCCCCTGCCACTTAGTGATGGTGTATCTAGCCATAGTGACATTGAAAGCCTTGCTAAGCATCTCCAGACATCTAATTGAATTAGCATATGGTCTTAAAACTTCTCATATCTTCATCTTTGCAAAAACTTCCTTCAGTTCTGTTATTAGGATGCTAGAAGTGCTTATCATCTTTCCTTGGACTTGTTGACTCCCATTTCCCAGTCATCCTGCCTAGTTTCTTCCGTGCTTCTCTCTTATTTCCCTTTATTGATTTGTGTTATACTTCATTCTTTTAGTCATTTCCCTCATGCTTTGTTTTTCTTCCTTTTTATTTTTAGTCCATGAGGGATGCTGCTTAATGGGATTAAATGGCTTTTTATGAGTTACTTTTGTTTTTCTTTCTGATTTTTTGCTATATTCATGCAGGTTGGTCAGAGCTGCTCATGCAAAGGGTGCAAATATCATTCTTATTCACGTATGAGTTCCTGAAACTTATGCTGCTGTCACTTAAGAATGTACTAATAATGTTTGCTGTTCCTGTGGAAATAAATGCTATTAGGAGTTAACACGATGTATATATTGGGTCCATCTTTAAATTAGGATTCATTATTTTAGTTTGTGTCTATTCTGGTTCTTTGAGTTACAGTTAGATAAATTTAAAATACGTTCCAATCAATCAAAAACTGGAAAATTTGTCTCGAATCTTAAGTTACTTGAATGAAAGTTAGTCGCAAACTCAACTAGATTAGAAAAAAACTCAGCTGATTGTTTTTTTATCTTCCATCGTGCTTTTGAACTCATTAGCAACAATCACCATGAAATAATACCCATTGAACTTCTCAATATGCGTGCCATGTGGTGATAGGCCCACTACCAACAATCAACCACTAGGAAGCTTCCACATGTCTTGGTCTTTCTTTGAATCAAGTGATCTTCCAACCTTGATCTTGGCGACTGGTGTTCTGGCTTGTGCACCACACGGAGTGCTCTTTTGGAAAACCATGTCTAGAGGGGCTGATATCGTCTCCAATGGCACACGATTGTTTGTTGGCTCAGGAGTCAGGTTATTATTTTGGATAGATGTTTGGTTAGATGAGGAACCCCTGATGCATCGGTTCCCAAACTTATAATTGGTAGCTCAAGGGAAGGCTGGATAATTCCTTTCTTTTGCAAGTTGGGGAGGTTTTTGGCCAGTAAAATTGATTTGGGAATCCCCTTTCCCTTCTAAAGTAGCTTTCTTCTTGTGGGCCCTAGTGAATAAGCACGAGCTCTCTATAGTATAGTTGTGAATGTATATATTAGTTTCTTTTTTCTCTTTTTATTTATTTTTTATTTTTTTTTACATTCCAAAATCTAGTGTTTTGTTATATTTATGTTTAAAATAACTTCTTCTTTTTTTTTTTTTAATAAGATTCACTGATTTATATTTAATATATATTTTAAGAGGTCTAATTTTTTCTTAATTATTTTTATCTTCAGTTCTTAATATTAAAATAATTTCTATATCCATAAGTATTTTAGTATTTCTAAGATGAAACATCTAGGTTCTGGTCTTAAGAACCAAAATAAGAGTCTTAAGCCCTAAAACATAATACGTGGTAAATGCATATAAAAATTAGATCAACTACTTAATGGGCATTACTTATGAGAATGTTCATGCAAAAGATTTAAATACATTGGAATATTTTAATATATTCTATAATTATTAAATAAAAAATTGAAATTTTAATAATTATAATGATTATAATATTTAATAACATATTTCTTTTTAATTTTAATAGGATTGATAAATTTATATCTAATAAGTGTATTTTAGTGTAAGCTAATTCTTTCTTAAATCGTTTTATAATACTTGTTAATATAATTATTTTAATGGGTATCATACTCTTTTTTTTTTTTGATTTTATTAATATACATTTTTAATAATTAAGTAAAAATATTAAATAATTAAAAATAATATAATATCTAATACCTATTTTAGTTTGTATCAACCTCTTTAAATCAAAGTTTTAGTACTTTTAGTAAATTAAAAAGTTATTATATTTAGTATATTTTAATTTTTAAAATTGATTTTTCATATTAGAAGATTTTTAAATTATTGAGAGTTATAGGTAAATTCGTCAAGAAATTTTAATGGATTTTTAATTGCTGTTATAAATGGTATTTTGTGTGTTTTATATTGTTTTTATGTCTTTCTATGTTTGAATATTGGGTCAGGACTCTTTTGGTATGCTTATAATTTATAAATAAGCTTATATAATAGTTTTATTATGGGTGTAAATAAAAGTGACAAATTTTAGAGATCATCTTTTTTTTTTTAATTAAATTGTATAAAAATAGTTGTTTTATTACATTAGGACTCTTTTTGTTTTGAAGTTTGAGTGTATTTTGGAGATTTTTAACACATAAAGAAGAGAGAGTTCTAATAGAATTCTGAAATGGGTGATGTAGTTCTGAAAAATGGACCAAAAGAACCAATCGTTTTTGTAAGCTAAAACGAAGAAGACCATAATACATTAAATTAAAAGATAATTACTTAAGAGTATTCAAGGATGTTCATGAAATAAATATTATTTATAATACTTTATAATTAAAAAAACCTTAAAAATTATTTTCTCTTTTAATAGTAGTATGATTATCTCTTGATAAGATCCTTATACTTGATTTGTTGGTTTGAAAAAATTGGCTTATTCCAAATAGGTGTATGATTTGTAATGCTGACGCGGAATCGGCAAACCACCTACTCATATGATGTGAGGGAAGGTTTAAAATATCGGAACCGGAGACCGGACCAATCCCGTCCGGTTCCGGTACAGAAAGCAAAATAAATAAATAAATAAATACAAAAATTTCAGACCGGTGCCATACCAGCGGGGACCGGCAGAACCGGTCACTGGACCGGAAGGACTGGCGGGATCGGCAAGACCGGTCGTCGGACCTCCGGAACCAGTCACCGGACCGCCGGTCCATAACCCAACGATACATTCCTTTGTATCGCGGGTTGGAACTGGACTGCTATGGTCCGGTCCCGGTGGTCCGGACCGGTATCGTCCAATCGGTGAAACCATGATGTGAGGTGGCAGGCAGACTTTGATCTTCTTTCTTAGAAAAAATTTAGCTTAAAATTGGGTTCAGCCAAGGACTCTAGAAGCACTTCTCTCAGTATGGGGCAATAGGTTGGGGAGAAAGGAAAGAGATCTGGCAGACTTTGGTCTTCTTTCCTGGAAAAGTTTAGAGTGAATTTGGTTCAGCCAAGGACTCTGGA
This sequence comes from Pachysandra terminalis, assembly GCA_031762675.1. Taxonomy (NCBI): domain Eukaryota; kingdom Viridiplantae; phylum Streptophyta; class Magnoliopsida; order Buxales; family Buxaceae; genus Pachysandra; species Pachysandra terminalis. Next base: position 10,993 of record JAUPMG010286606.1, on the reverse strand, counting down.
AGCACTTCTCCTTATGAGCCAATAGGATGGCAAGAAAGAAAAGGGATATGGTATGGGTGATTTGCCCTGCGGCAGTTGGCATTTACGGGGAAAGAAAATTGAGAATATTATCATGAGGGGCATTTATTTCTTGATCTACCGGTGGTGTTTTATTCTTCCTGAATTCAAGAATGTTCCTGAGTAGTAAGGTTTGAGACTTTTAAGTAGAGTGTGGTGACTGGCTGGGTTTTTTGCTAGCTACATTGCATACTCTTCGTTACATAGAGCTTAGGCCCCTAACATTTGTACCCTGTTGTTATATTCTGATACCGTACTTACTTTTTAGCTGAGAAAAAAAAACAAAAAAACACTGCCAAGATCTAGGTAGGTTGCTTTACATTGTTTTGCTCAATTCCAGTGATGGGAAAACTCTATTGGAATTGATTTTGCAAGTCGGCCCACCACTTGTGGTGCACATATGTGGAGTTTGGTGTCCCCAACTAGATTTTGGTAGTTAAGAAATTCACAAGAATGGTAAACAGTTACAAATGAATACATACACGTACACCCACTTTGAAATTGGAATGGAGTTTTCTAGATGGGTCATCCTATGAAAAGTTTTGGATGGGCCCATTTTTCACACCATGGAAGCCAAGGTAGTAGCCCCCCACTAAAACCCATCTTTTACCACCTCAGCCTCTCTTCATTATGTAAGTTTAGGACAAGGAAATGTGACAAAACCTTTGGTTTCTTTACAACTTTTCAGTTGTTAAATTGGAAGTTACAATTATTCTTGTTCCGTAGGGAAATGATCCAATACATGATAGGTAAGGTTGTCAAGGACAAGGGATCACACAGACAGCTAATCTAGATGGGTACCTATCAGATGGATTGCTTTGGATCAGCCATGTTATCCTTTACTGTGGTGGAAAAGAGAGGCCCTTTAGGCCATGTGGATCACCTTGTCCATATTTTATGTATGCATTTATGTACAAATAAATAAAGATGACTTTTTGATACTATTAGAGTCGTCAGAATTTCTTGTCTGTAACACGAGGTTTAGTTTCCTGTTGAGAGATGGGCTTTCTGCCACATGAAGGGATGACACGGCAAATCTATACCTTCCATTAGGGGACCATCTGGATATGCCAGGTTGATAATCCTTCCACCCTATTCACAGGTGCTTTAAAGTATTTCACAGAATTTTGTGTCTTTAAATTACTTTAATATCATGTATAAAAACATGAAAACAAATAATGGTCGTCAGATAATCTGCCATGAGTGAAATATGTATCAAACAGACATTATATCTGAGGTGTGTCTTACCAGTCTACCCATCTTCATTATTAAACTATGAAGTAGTATAAAGGAGTTCATCAAATAAATTAATAAGAGAACGAAGAAAGCCCCATAAACAAGATGAATGATTTGCTAACATATATGACTGAAATATTGGTCTTCATAATTGCTAAATTGTAGTAAGTAATTACATAACTGTAAAGCGGGTGATGACATGGATTTCAACAGGATTTCAACAAGCAGGAAGACTGAAAATTTTCTTATTCCTTCTTATTTCGATTGGGTTTGGATTCGAAGGATGTTGGCACCAAATTAATCGAGTTCCATTCATGTTGATTACTTACCAATTCACCTCGAAATCTGTCTTGAGTTGAGATAACTTGGCCGAGTTTCAAATCGAACATTGGAGTTTTATAGTAGTATTCATCCAGAGTAAAAACTGGGTCCATATAGTGGACATTGAGGACAGCAATGGTATGAATGAAAGGAGTGACTGTCATAAGTCGTACCTCGTGATCTCCTATGGCAGAAAATGATCTCATTTGGGTAAAAGTACCATCACATTAGTCACATTCTTTTGGACAGAGGAAAACCATACCCATCAGTCCAGAAAATAAGTTGGTAAGTAGGCTGATTAGAAGGGTCAACCAATCAGCTCAGCTTCTGATGCTTGGAGATGGGACATTTGCATGTTAGCTTTTTTTTTTTTTTTTTTTAAATAATTAACAACCTAGTTTTATAAACTTGAAAGGGAAATACAGGCATGATAAAATAGAAGTAAGCTGTCTGACATGGACATCTAAACCTCCATCTTCTCGCACCAAAAGTCTGATACAATACTACATTGCAACTCCTCCTAAATCGTCAAACACCCTCTTCTTATGGATCCCAGATGTAGTAGTACTCCCAGGTTGTCAGAATTCTTGACCACTTTATGCATCTAATCACAACAAGCTCTTACACAATTTCCTGGTGGTATCTGGTAAGTAATCCTTGGAGAATGGAGATGTATATGTTGTATAAGGAACCATTTATGTATCCCCAAATCTGTTGAGTTTTTCTCAGGAGCCGTAGCATGAAAGTCTCAGTATTCTGAAGCATCCAGGTATTGATCACTTTTTTGAATGGATCATGGGTCAAAATTGCTCCTATCCCTTTGGTGTGTGTGGGATTTTATGCAAAGACAGAAATAGGTGTATGCCTTTGTGGACCATTTGGGAAAGAGTAGGTGAAGAACAAAGCTAAATCATTATGATTCTTGGTCATCTATCATCAATGAGTTCATTCACAAGCATCAGGGTTTTTATTCACTTCTATATATTTTTGTATGCTTGCTTTCTTAACGCTTACTTTTCAAAAGAACAAAAATTCTTATTACTTATAAAAAAAATTGCTCTTCAACAAGATCTGAGTAGTTGTAATAACTAATAACTAAAACAGGTGCCTGAGGAATGCTGGACGTATACGAGGTGACTAGTAGTATCAAATAGTTCATAAAGCAGATGTTTAGGCTAGATGTGCAAACATTTCTTGCATATTTGCATTGAGATTGCAGCTAATGAGTGTCTACTTTCTCTATTGTTCCTTGTACACTTTGCAGCATTTTATGCTACTGGGTTCTTTGTCCATTTTTTTTTTCCTTAAATATAAATGCTTGATACTATATTACTTGAGTTTATCTTATAAGACTCCTACCAAAAAGAAAAAGTTTTTATCTTATAAGTCAATTTGAGCTGTTGTCTAAATTGACAAAGTGTGGTACTTAGAGTTCAAACAATACGATTATGAGCATTATGTCATTCAAATTGGAAGATTTTGTATGTACCAGATCTAATGATTTCTGTGTCCCTAACTGCAAATACTGATATTGTGTCTGACCTGTGCTTACATATTGCTGGGTATCTCAGGAACTATTTGAGGGGTATTACTTCTGCCAAGTCCAAAGGGAGGATTTCTTCCAACTAGCTACGCCTTATAAAGGCCATCCTACAATCAGAAGGTAAAAGAAAGTTATAAGGGAAGGGAGGGAAGAGTTTTTTTTTTTAAGCTTTTGGACCTTTTGATGCCTAGAAAATCTGGTGCACAGTTCATGTAGCAGGAAGGACCAGTGCCTATTGCATGGTAGTACATGTGACATGAATGGACGAAAATTGGAGCCATCATTCAACCAAATCCATGGAGGACATCTTCCAGCAGTTATAACTGTCCTGGTTGCATTTTTTTAACCATTTGAATTATCAACTATTTTGTTGTCCGTCATATTTTTCCTCAGGATCATATTTGCCCCCTAGCCACCCAATATGCATGCAACTCGTGCTCTGTGTGGTTGGCTATGCCCTCATGCTCTATCCTCGAATAATTTGTACTTTTTTGTTTTTATCCTCAAACATCGTAGACTTTTTAATCTAGAACCTCCTTTAGATGTGCATTCCTTATTGTACAGGATGCAGAAACTCGCAAAGGAGTTGGGAGTGGTGATACTAGTAAACTTCTTTGAAGAGGCAAACAATGCTCATTTCAATTCAATAGCCATAATCGATGCTGATGGAACAGATCTTGGACTGTACAGGAAGTCCCATATCCCAGATGGACCAGGTATGTTAACTTTCAGAATTCTTCTGCCTTCAAATCTATTATCAGTCAGAGTTGATTTTGACTACACCAAATTTTTGTACCCTTCAGGCTACCAGGAAAAGTTCTACTTCATTCCAGGTGACACTGGCTTCAAGGTGGGTATTTTTAAGTCTGAATGTAATATTATTTATGTAAGTTTTGATTTTGATCAAGAAAGATACTTATTCTTGATGTTGATGCTTGTGATTGAACAGGTTTTCAAGACCAAGTTCGCAAAAATTGGTGTTGGTGTGTAAACATAATTTTATTATTATTATTATTATTTTATCTCAATGAGTAGTATATACGGAGCTTGCTATCTGACTAGTTGACAACCACATAGTGATTGTGTACACACTTAGGGTGGTCTAAAACCTATATTGTACCTATATACTTGTACATTTGTCGCAGTGCTAGTTTTTCTGTGCCTCCCCCCATCCACCCACCCACCCATATGCACAATGTATTTCATTTTGCTGTTTGTAAATGTTTGCTGCATAGTGCTTTGGATTGCAAGGAATCATGAAAAAGCACAGGGTTTATTTCACAATTTCCTGCAAAGGAAATGTTGAACAAGAAATGTGAAGCAAGGACTGCACTTTTTATGGCGGTGATTTGCGGGATTGATGCTAGACCCACATAATGGTTGGGTATATACAGTGTTGTTAAAAATTCATCCTTCATATCCATGTAATCATCATTCATAACGCACATCTCTTCTTCATTTTCATCGTGTCTGCATCTCCATCACATTATGTCTGCATGGATTTGCCGGTCCCAAATCCATCATCTGTCTTTTTTTTTCTTTTTTTTTTTAAACAAAAGAGGCCCTTTTTATTCTGTTTATAGCTCCCAAATGAACAAAGAAAATGTAAATCAGGTGGCCTCATGGTTCCAGTAGAGACTGTGAATTCCATATAGTGATTAAATTATGTGATTCAGTTTTGAATTGTGAATCACTTGATTCAATTGAGTGTAGGTATGATAAATGATCCTTCTTAAGGAGTACCATAAACCATTCTTTTAAATTTTTTAATGACCATGATTCAATATCTATTGTGATTCATAGGCATGATTCGAATTGATTTATGCACGATTCTATTTGAACTGTACGATTCATATCGTGATAATTTTTAAAACACTGCTGTACCTCCTTAAGGATTGTCCTGTAGCATACTTATTATATGCATACACACGTGTGTGTGTGCACGCACATACATGTATATGTTATAAAACATGAAAGTATCAAGGTTTCATATTTTTTTCTTGAAATAATTGGTAGAAAACATTAAGCAATTACGGTACATTTTGGCAGGAATATGCTGGGATCTATGGTTTCCAGAGGCAGCTCGAGCTATGGTTCTTCAAGGTGCAGAAATATTGTTTGTTCCTAATTCCATTCCTAATTCCATTGGATCTGAACCACAAGATGGAGGAAGTGATTTCGGTGCTCACTGGAAGCGAGTAATGCAAGGGCAGGCTGGGGCCAACGTGGTAAGTTTTTATTTGCTTCGGTAACTGTCTGCACTTTCAATCTAGTCTACTTGATTCTTAAGTTGGCTTATGCATGTCGATTCTCATGGAGGGAGGGCAATGGACCTTTGTCTTGCATTGACCATAAAATATATATGTATGTGTGCGTGTTTGAGAGCAGTTTGTAAGTTTAGCAATATGGTCTTGCATTTTTAAGTGCCTTTTGATCAAAGTAATATATTTCTGACATTTCAGGTACCTCTAGTAGCTGCAAATAGAATTGGAAAAGAGGTGATCAAGACAGAGCATGGGAACAGCGAATTAACATTTTATGGCAACTCGTTTATAGCAGGTGTTCATCCCTTTGGTAAACCCAAGTGAAAAGGGATTCTACATGCGTTGTTTTTGTATATATTATGATGATAATTTGTTTAACAGGACCCACTGGAGAAATTGTGGCAGCAGCTAATGACAAGGATGAAGCCATTCTGGTAGCAGAATTCGATCTTGATAAAATCAAGTCTAAGAGACACGGTTTGGGAATTTTTCGGGATCGACGTCCAGACTTGTACAAAGTGCTTCTAACATTAGATGGATGCAATCCTTCACAATGATTCCAGATCTCTTTGTATACAGCGTGGATTAAATTAATAATCGTCGCTTGTTCTAAATTTGCTATCTATATATAGCTTGTCAGTATCTTTCAGTAGTAGTAAAGCTGTTTAAAAGCAGAACCACCTGAGGTCAAGGTCTCGCTTGGCCTGCAGCATGTCTCAGCATCCTGAAGTAGAGTTTTTGAACTCTATTCCAATCTTCAGATGATTAGGACCATTCATCTTGCTGTTAGAAATAAAGGGTATTATTGTAATAGTATTGCTTTAGTCTTTGGGTATAAAACCCAACTCATGTACAATTAGTTTAATTAATCAAAATACTTCTCCTCAAATTTTTCTGCTTATTTGGTATGAAAGCCAAACCATAACCCTAACCCACCCTACACCACCGCCGTCCACCTCTCTCGCGCGCCACACCACCGCCTCCCACCATCTCTTCTTCTTCTCTCTCGCACGCCACCGCCCGCCCCTTCTCTCTCTCTCTCGCGCGCGAAAAAGGACTGCCCGCTCCTTCTACCTCTCTCTCGTGTATGACACCGCACCGACCACCCCTTCTTCATCTTTCTCTCATGCGTGACACCGCACCACCTCCCTTTTCTCCTTCCCTCTTGCGCTTGACAGTCGCCTCGCGACCCCTTTTGTGGGATGCCCTAGGTTTGCCCTTTTTATGCTATTCTGAGCAAACCTAGGGTTTTATCCTTTGGTCACTTTGAGTTATTGATGACCTTGAAGGTTTTTGTAACCTTCATTTTCCCTTCTTTTTTTTTTTTTTTTTCTCTCCATCGGATTTTTCTTTTGTTTAGATTCTCTATGGCATAATCTTTCGGTGCCTGTTCTGATTTGGCACCTCTCGTATCGGGTGGGAGAGTTACTAGTGTCCTGTTGAATGGATGCAATTTTGCTGCTTTGTCTTGGTCCTTGAAGTTGTGTATTGGTGGTCGCAGCAAGTCTGCTTGGCTTTTGAGAAAAGCTCCACGACCGGCTGATAATGATTACAAGATGGATCAATGGGATAATGACAACTGCCTAATCTTGAGTTGGATATACGGATCTATGGAATCACATATTTTTAATATGTTCGTGTATCATGAGAATGTTGATAGTCTCTGGACAACCTTGACTGCGATGTATGCTCATTCCTAGAATGAGGCTCGATTTTTTGAGTTGTTTCAGAAGGTCGCTCGTGCCACTCAGGAGAGCCTTGGTTTGACTGTGACTTAGTTTTTTGGGAACTTACAGACTCGTTGGGATGAGGTGGCTCAGTATGATCCAGTCAGTGACTTTGGGATTTTGGCATCTGTGGCTGTCAAGAAGTTGGATCGCCTCTGTACTTATGCATTTCTTATGGGGCTTAAGCCCAAGTTTTGAGTATCTCTGTATCCTGATACTAAACTCAACCATTTCTTGTGATATCTCATGTTTTACTGATGCAGACTATTCTGGGTCCAAGACTGATAGGAGATCTATCTCTGGAATCTGTTTTTTTTTTTTATGGAAACCATCTTCTTTCTTGGAAAAGTAAGAAGCAGTCAGTGGTTCCCCGATCCTATGCAGAGGTTGAGTATAGGGCTATAGCCCAGGGCACTTGTGAGATCATGTAGCTTCACTCAATTTTTGGAGAACTAGGTTTTCTAGCTCGGTTACCTTCGACACTATATTGTGATAACAAGTCTGCAATTTTGCTTGCTTCTGATACAATTCTGCATGAGAGAACCAAACAAACTGCAGTTGTCCTCACAAAGCCTGTGGGACCTTCTCTTCTTCGAACTTCCCTTTGCATAAAGGGAAGGGGAGCCCTCAATATTACAGTTCTAATTGTTGCGTAGAGTGCACGCGGTGGTTGCAGAGAGAGTAAGAGCTAAAGGGAAGGGGGGCCCTCAATATTACAACTTACAAGTTACATGCTTCTTTCTTCTTCTATACGTACCTATTTTGTTTGTAAGAGAACCTAATTTTTAGAGGAAAAAAATAGAATGAAAACTAAGAAGAAAAAAAACCAAAACATGCATAAAGACATAAGGAGCAAAAACAAAAACAAAAACGTGAGAGAGAGGAAATGAGAAAGTGTCTTTTTAAAATAATAATAATAAAAAAAACCTCAATTTTAACTTTAGATTAGAGAAAAAAAAACATAAACTTTAGGAGGAAAAAAAAAACCCAAAAACATGCACATAATATATATATATATATATAGAGAGAGAGAGAGAGAGAGAGAGAGAGGTTGTATATACCTGGTGAACTTGAAATCTATATATACCTGGTGAACTTGAAATCTAAAAATAAAGATTGAAGAAGCCTCAATAGAGAAAAAAAAATCCCAAAAACCCGTAGATAAACTTTAAAAGGAGGAAGAAAAAATCTAAAAACCTGCACATACGATATATATATATAAAGAGAGAGAGAGAGAGAGAGAGAGAGAGAGAGAGAGAGAGAGAGAGGTTGTATATACCTAGTGAAGACTTGAAATCTAAAAGTAAAAATTTCAAAGCTTAGATTGAAAGTTGAAACTTGGAAGATGTATGATTGTTTCTTGCCGAGAAGGGATGGAAGAAGAAAAAAAAGTCTAATAGTTAATTAATTAGGGTTTTTTAAGTGCTTTGACTTGAGCATTAGGCTCACCGCACACCACACTTAGTTGGAATTTTGGAAATATGGAATCGTTGGATGTTGTGTGGCCCACATTAATTATGTATTTAATGACTAATAAATATTATATATATATATATATATATATATAAATATAAATATAAATTTAAATATGATATATAAGACCCCGAGCTGAGCTTAGGTAGGCTCAGCTCAAGCTCTAGGCTCGGGCTCAAGCTCGGCTCACACGCCTAAATATTGGGTTCGGGTATTCTCAGCTCGGAAGAAAAAGATCACAATAATTCATATTTACACTTTGATCCCCTGAGGTTTTGACCAATTGTATTTAAGACTCTTTAAGATTTGTTAAACTATAATTATTATCTTTTTATATGAAACCATCATGGACTGATTTATTTTTAATAAAATATAAAATTATTCTTCTCAAATCCATCACTAGCACCACCACTCCCACCACCCAAAATCAGTCCATGACCCCCAGGTTTCGTATAAAATAAAAAGGGTAATTATAATTTAACGACCTCAAGGTTCTAAGTGCAAGTGGTTGAAACCTCGGGAGGTCAAAGTGTAATTTTCCCTATTAATAAACTGTAAAAAAACAAACTTATACGGCATGGGAAGAACAATAGTTCACGTGGCTAATATATTCGACCAACCAGTCCGTATTTGAGTTCAGTTTAGAGAGAGAGAGAGAGTCTGGTCTCTAGAGAGAGAGAAGAAGCGAAGGGGCAGTAAGCATAGTAATGGAGGGAAGAAGAATCGTTTCCGTCTCAGCTCTGCAATTCGCTTGCTCCGATAACGTCTCCACCAATGTCGATACAGCAGAAAGGTATTTCTTTTTTTTTTTTTTTCATCAGTTCAATTGTATTAGATTTAGGGTTTTCTTTCTATCAGTTCAATTCTATTTCTGGAGTTCTTTTCTTTCCATCAGTTCAATTATATTAGATTTAGGGTTTTAGTGCTTCCACTATATCTACAGCTATATCTCATGCTTCTTGATTGCACAACAATCTGCTCCACATAACATCTGCAGTGTTTAAACAGTATGCATTAGTAGAGAAATAAATTACCTCTTCAGCCTCATCAGCTTGTTTATGCTTGTGGATTGCGAAGCCACACAAATGATCTTTTTAGGGGGGTTTTTGCTTTCATCAATCTTAAGTTGCACCTCGTCACTATGCATCTCGTCACTAAAGTTGCAGTTTTAGACCTTATTTTGGTCTAAATTGTATTGAAATTGTTCGATTTTGAAGCATTATTCTGTACTTCAAGTTTTAGATTAACAACTCTTTTCCCTTTATATTTCATCACTCAGAACTTAATCTCAATCATCTACAAGCAACATATATATGAGGTAAAAGAGAATGAAGAATATGCTCATATTATACCACAGGACCTCCTTAAAACAAGCTCGTATTTTATCTTCCTTCTCTTGCATATGGAATAGGGGTGGCAGTGAGCTAGGTGACCTGTTTGGCATGATCATCTGGCTCAATATTTGGGTAGTCTTGGGGAAGGTATATTGGCCTATGGGCTCTAACATTGCTCAGCCCATCCCGGTCAAATAGTGGGCTTGGATTGGGAAGATAAGTAAAAGCTCGGCCATGCTCGATAATATTATATTTATATATTGTTACTTTTGCATATGTGAATGTTACATTCATTAATATGAATTTTTCTTTATATTAAAAATTCAAATAAATTTATATATGTTATATAGTAGAGGTATAAAAATTTAGCTCTTTTACAGACGTGTCTTGAAACATCCTTCAAAAGTATATATATGTTTTTTTGTTTTAAATATGGAAAAAAAAGAGTTTTTAGGTAAGGTTCGGGGTAAGGCATGGAGAATTCTAAGGTCGGGCCAGGCCGAGTCTACACTTTTGAGCCTGAAGGTCGGGTCAGGTCAGGCCAGGTCAGGTCAGGCTTGGATATACATAGGAGATGCTATTGTAGTGCGAGATCGTCTTGAGTACACCCAGGCCTAGCCTATTGCCACCCTTAATCTGGAAGATAGTCAATAGTTCTTCTGCCAATTGATTAGGTTAACCCTTTGATCTGACCTGACTAAAATTGATTGATTGAACTCTAGAGCAAAGTATGGGTTGAAGAATTGGGTTGAGGAGTTGGCAATGGGATGTGATTATAATTCAAATCATGTTCCTATAGAATGTGATCCAATCTCTTTGCCTCTCTCTCTCTCTCCCAGCTCTCTTTTATGGCCTTCTCAGAGAATGACCTCCTTAGAAATGGTTATATTCTTTAATATTTGTATCTTGCAGCTTCTCTTTCATGGCCTTCTCAGAGCATGAACTCCTTAGCAATGGCTATGTTCTTCAATATTTCTCTGGGGGGGGGGGGGGGGGGGGGGGGGGGGGGGGGGGGGGGGGGGGGGGGGGGGGGGGGGG